>RJWH01005006.1:67084-88803 GCA_004363575.1 Solenodon paradoxus | reverse complement strand
TGGAGTCCACCCCACTTCTGAGATGTGACTCAACACAACACGGAGGTGCCCTCTTGCAGCTCAAGTGACCAAGGCACAGGTGATGAAAACCATGGACCAGGGTTCAAGAACCAGGGCTGGAAAAAAGGAGACGATAACACCGTGTGTGCAAGGAAGCCATCACAACAAAAGGGCCAACCCCAGGTGACATCAGGTTGACATCAGGTGACATCAGGTTGACAGCAGGCGACATCAGCTGTTCTGGGTCTTGGACGTGGGAAAGGACCACCCTGCTGAGGTCACAGTAAGCGTGACAGCAAGCCACCCAGCAAACCACCTGGAGTGGATGTGTGTGTGAATCAGGCACACATACACATTCATGTACTTGCACACTCACCACCATACACACTTCTCCACCATCTTTAAAACTGGGACAAGATGGTGGTTGGGTCCAAAGTCTTAATTCCACCACAGGTCAGCAGCATACACACGAGTATCCGCTGTCCTTCTAATATTGGCCATACACCATCTGCACCAAAATATCAAGGGCACACCCAGTACCATTTGCCAGATCCATGGCATCCATACGCAAGTAATTCCTTTGAGCACTAGTGTAGGGAAACAATCTCCATATATGAGAGTTAGTGTCTGCTGCTTTTTTTACCCCCACTTACAGCTCAAGAACATGGTTTAGTGGAAGAAATTTCCAATCATGCAGATGTTAACTATTTGTATGATCTATCTGTCCAGACAGCTTGATGTGTGGGTGGCTCTGAAGACTGCCCTTTAGAACACTGTAATCATGGTGTACCATTCCCAGAATGATCCCAGAAATGTCAGTCCTCGCTGCCAACCCTACTAAAGTTGACCTTGCTGTCAGGCCTCTGTTTTTGAAAGAAGCGTGGGCTGTGGGATGAGTTTATTTTCCTCTGTTTTGTTGTTCTGGTGTCTGAAAGAAGAGACAGTATATCCACCACACAGGTCCCTGCTCCCGCCTCTGGGGAATAGGCGCTTCTGGTCACACTGGGTTCTGTTAGGTCCCTAGAGACAGAGAAAGAAGAGAACAGTTTGTGTAAAGGAAGTGTATTTCTAGAACATTCATAGTTAGGTAATATTTCCTCATGGCCACTTCATTGTTCTCTCCCTTTCAATCAGCTCTCTTCAATCCAGACAATTGGAATTCCAATTCACTGTCCTCTCTTGCCAAGTGAATACACATTTTCCACCAACCTGAAAAATCCACTGAGTGCCTGGTGGGTCTGAGACTTCAGGGGATTCCCTCTTCTTTCAGCTGACAAATATAAATACGTCTTTACAATGTTATTTCCAGTTTTCAGTTCCATACTTCTAATTGTTTATGGAGGTCCATTCCTTCTTCATCATGTATCACTATGTATCTGTCAATGACAAAATCTCAACCTCCCAACATAAGAAAGTCGCATATTTGAATGACTTTTAACGTAAAAATGTAATGTAATTGCTACCTCAGGCAAATTTGATATACAAAATCTGATTCACACACTCTTTTTAGAATCTTTGATACCTGGAAATCGTTTCCATTTCTCAGAAACTGGAAAATCTTAGTAAAAATCCAAGGAAACCCGATGACTTGTAACCATGAGTATGAATTTGAGCAGGGAAAAGGCTGTTTAGGGAGGGGAGACACAGGACTGGGAGCTGAGCCTTCTAAAGAAAGGACACTGAATGTGTGTATGGGAGGCAGTCAGTGCAGTCAATGTTTCTTTTATGCATGCCCTGTCCTTCCTACTTCTTGAGCAGAAATGTGTGTTTCGCCACCCACAGTCTTGTCAGATGAACAAGACACAAAGTCTGAACTTCCTTCAACATCAAATTTCATTTCTCGGTGTCCCTGGGCTGTTTTATAGAGCCACACTGCCTCTCTTCTTATTGGCTTGGATTTTGCAGATAATTTATTTAAGAGACTTAATTGGCTGGAATCCATTTTAATCTCTAAATTGAGCACTCTTCTCAATTGAATTTAAAATGAATTGTGACTTCATCCACTAACCTTGGCCTGGAGGTCTTAACAAAACCTGCTTCCTGGGCAACTTACTTGACCTACTTCCTCAGAGGCAGAACCTCAGAGAATGAGAGATGTCCTCCACCCAAAAGTCTGCTCATGGTATTTGCGACAACATCTCAGTAATTCAGTCATGCTGTATGGCATCAAGGAGACACCAATGCCATGCAATGTTCACACAAAGAGGGCATGCTAGCCATTCCAGGGAATCCAATAAGAAATCTACATGACCCCCCCCACCACCACCAATTGTTTACCCTGTATGAAGGGAACGAGATATTATCGAGTTAATGTCAATCAATCAAAATAAGATGAATTCTAAAATGGAAGAAGAAACAAAATCCGTGCATAGGAAGGAAACAAATCATTCCAACAGAAAAGACCAGAGGGAATTTTTGAAACGAGACTTTAGAATTCAGAACATGGGTCTCCACTTTCTCATCCAGCTTGTAGAAGGGGAGGACAGGACACAACCTTAGGGCACCACAGTTGTCCACCCTGGTCCAGAATGAGGCTGGATAGTATGAAAGGGTAATTGTCCATGTGCATCCAAGAAGGGACCAAAAACTTACCAAGAACTATAGAAGGTAAGATCAACCCATTAAAACATGGAGAATATGTCATCTCTTAGACTGAAGCTTCTCCACCTCTCAGTCACTAGAGATTTGCAAATCACTCTTCTTCTATGTCGCATGTATTCAAATGGGTAAGATTAGTTTGACAATTTTATTAAATTATGCAAAAACCTTACTACATGGACAATGTCTGCTTGTAATATAATTGTATATGGTTTGTTTTTAAAAGTTATTTTTAGGAATATATTCTTCTAAAGACGACTATGCTCCATGTTAATATCAGATATTAGCAAAATTAACTAAAAGTATAATAAAATAAAAAATCACTTATAATCCTCCAACCAGACATCAGAAGCCTTTTAAATTATGATTCTTTTCTTGTAGCCATTACTTATAAAATATTCATTTTGATGTGACATACAGTTCCATACAAGTACAGCTGACAGTGTACATGGAGCGATCTTATATCTCATGGCTTTAAACTTGAAAAATGCAGCAGGACAGACCTGCCCATCAAGAAAAAAAATTATATGGTGGATGAAATGAAGCAGAGAAGAATATTTAATTTGTGTCATATGATATTCTTACGGACAAATGTGATAAAATATAATCCGTAGGATATTAAAAATAGAATAGATTGTAAGTAATACTTAGGATCCGTAATTAGAAAATGGGTGGATGCAGGGCTGGGTTTCTCTGTTTTAAAAATAACTGGAACCCTTCTTGACAATCAAATGCAGGAGCCCTCCCGAGCAGACTCCGAACCCAAGCAAAGTGAGCAGAGTAGAGTCGAGTCTTCCTGCTGACCTCCCCTGTCAGCCCTGAAGTGATGTCCATCAGTGAGTCGGGGGGAGTGATCAGGGAACCCTCAGAGCTGTGCTCCTCAAGCCATCACTCCTTGGATGGCCTGGTGAGTAAGCCATCTGCAAGGTCTCCCTCCTAGGAGATAGAACTCAACCTGAAAACCCCTTGACTCTTCCCCAGAACTTCCTCTCACAGTGCTTTCTGAAAGTGCAGAGAAGCTGATTACAGCAATGCGTTCAGATGTGTCCACCAAATGTCTGTGTTAACAAATTGTCACCGGAGCAGTGAGGAGAAGCGGATGGGACAGGAGGGTCCCTTCTGTTTCCATGACCCAATCCCACCTCTGACTTCCAACTAACCCATCAAGACAGAGTCACTGAAGCCATCCAGTCACATCCTGAACTAGCCTCACTCAGCTATCAATGATGGATTAATGGTGGTTTAATTTTGTGTGTCAACTTGGCTAAGCCACACAGTGCCTAAGTGTTTGATCCAGGACAGGTCTGGATGTTGCTGTGAAGATATTCCTGTGTAAGGTTAACATTTAAGTTGGTACTTTGAGTAAAGCAAACTACGCTCTCTAGTGTGGTGAGTAAAGCATACTACGCTCTCTGGTGTGGTGGGTCACATTCAAGCAGTGGAAGACCTGAAGAGCAAAGACTAAAGGCTCCCAAGGAAGAGGGACTTCGCCCCGCCCCCATGTGGCGTTCAAGTTCAGTTGCAACATCACCCTGGTTTCCGCTTCTCTGTCAGCCCTAGAGACTTGACTTGCCAGCCCCACCATTGTGTGAAAAAATTCCTTTTGATGTGTCAGTCAATAGAGAGGCAGCCATATGTGTGTCTGTGTGTATGTTTCAAGTATAACACCATGAAATATAAAATGCCTAATTGAAAACATCCAACTTCTCTTTACGTGACACCAAAAGTAAGTTTTCATAAGTTTAGAAGAAAATATACCATAACATAAAATGATGGAATTAGTCAATACTGAATGTAATGTTGTATGTGCAGATGTTGGTTTATCATCATGTAACCACAGAGCCCATGAAATGTTATAAACCAATATTCAGTAAAAAATTTTGAAGAAAGATAAGGATGGCAATTTCCATCAGGTATCAGGTATCAGAGACCCTCTAAGACCCCCATGGATCCTTGGACTCCTGAGTAATAGAGATTACTCGGAGGTCAGACAGCTCCTCGGATGGATTATTACATTGTTAAGTCTGTGGCTCCGGCTTGGAGCACCAGACTCCAGACTGCTGCCTCCCGGGCTGACCAGTTGTGGTTTTTTTATCCAATCAGGTGAGCCGTTTCAGTGGGGTCAGGTGCCTCAGAGCTGTCAATCATTCACTTTTCCCTGTGTCTCCCAGCCAATGGAAATCCCGGAGGTGCGCAGCCGCAGTTGCTTCCTTTGCCTCGCCTCTCCCAGGAGCGCAAAGTCTGCAATTTCCGGAGACCAAAACTGTTTACCACAAGAATGCAGAGCTGGGTGGAGAGCTGGGTGGCCCCAGAGAGTTCGAGCTGCAGAGGTCAGGGAGGAACAGCAAGAGAATAACAACAGGTGGATACTTAACCGAGAAACTGAAACTCACCCCAGGAGTCAGCAGTTAATGGCCCACCACGCCTGAACCCAACCCATCAGAGGGATTGCAGATGATTTTCTTTCTTTTGTCATACTTTGTATTTCACTAATCTACGTTAGCATGCATTATACTTATAATCAGAAGAGTATACCAATAGCAATGTTTTTAAAGGAAAAGTGCAGGCAGGATGAAGGTAGTAAGCAGACAGGCAGGAAGAGTGAGGAAGAAGTACTTTATTTTATGTCATTGTTCATCTTGGTTGTTCCCCCAGGCCCTGGGTCTTGAACCAGGGACCTTAGGATGTCTGTAGACTGCACCTGGAATGCCAGACTGCTAGACCATCAGGACATGCCAGTAACAATAATTTTGAAAGACAAAGAAAGAATCCTATTGGTCTGTCTCTGGTGAACCCAGAGTACTTAACCTCACTTGTATAATTTCTTGCCACTCTTCTCTTGTTCATTTCACACTTACCTGGCAGGTTCCACACTGACCCAAGCAGATCCCATGTAGCTGGGGACAAAGCACAGATACTGTCGTCTCTATGTCTTGGTGATAAGAATCAGTTTATAAAGTTTGGCTGATCTCGTCCAAGCCCCAGATACACACCTGGAGGGAGTAGCCTCTGGCCAGCCAGGGTTCCCTACCACAGGGTCTTAGTAGTGGCAGGTACTTCATCCACCTGGACCTTGAAAGGAAGGTCTTTCTGCTCCTGTCCACCGCCTAACCCCAGCACACACTGTGTTCCCTGAGTTCACTCTGCTATCCTCCCAATAGGGTGAGATGCTGCCCCTGAAAATGACTCTAATAGTGGTCTGTCTCATTTACTAGGGCCATGAAGACTACCTAGAAATTCTTTTCTGCCAGGGAGGACGAGAATGAGGCCACCTACAAGATGTGGTTTCTTTGCTCCAGCCGGTATGATTCGAGTTTCTAATGTCTCCATCGGGGCTCCTGTGTCTACCCCTGGGCATATTACCTCAGTCTAATTCCAGAGTGGAAATAAAAGTTGTAAAGAAATTCTGAGCAAAGTCACTTGCAAAGACAAACTCCACAAATATCCTTGTTCTTGCAGATTCAATCACTAGTGCAAGACCAAGGAGCTTCCGAAATTTAAATCAGACTGTGCACAATTAATGACCAGAAACTCCAATTTCATGTTAATTAGTTTTAATTAAAATTTTTCCCTCTGCTTATCTACAAGGGCTGATTGTCAGTGTCCCAGGAATCTAATCTTTGAATTCCCTGCATCATACGATTTACCTTTGCAATTGAACAATAAAACACATCTCACAGCACCTTCATGGCCCATTAGGGATGAGGAGGAGGCTGGGAACACAGCATAAGGGACACAGAGCTGGCCTGAAGTTACACGAAGATAATAAGACCTAAGCGTAAGGAAATTCATTTCAGATTATTAAGACACTAGTCAAATTCTTTAGCCTAACACAACAGGAAGCATTTGCCCCAACTTCCCAAGGTGACGGTGTAACGTGATCAGAGCATCAGAAATCAAGAAGTTGGAGGGTTAGAAATGAAACTGCACCCATCATCTATCAAACTCGGTAACTCCTCACCCTTAAAGTCAATAAGGAAGCAGCACCTCTGTTTCTGGTGTCCGGGAGCAGAGAGCGACTTGGTAATTTCAGATGAGGGGATCGTTCATTTGGGGATACCAGGCAACTGTGCCATCCACAAGTCAACAACATGAATTGAATTGGTCAGGAAACACACCATCTCCTCCCACGGCCTCCTGAGCATTTCACAAGGGACTACGAACAAACAAAAGATGCTCATTCTCCTCTCCAAACCACCTAATAAACCTTCTGCCGCAATTCTACCTCATAAACATCATTCCTCGTGAAATTTTTATCCATAGCCGTGTTTGCGGAAGGTCAGTGAGAAGCATCCATTTTAAATTTCCTGTGTAATTGGGAATGAGATCAGCCAGTGTGTTCAAACACTAACATAGGTGCCTGTCTTCAGTAACACAAATGCTCTCCATTTGCCTCTCATCAAAACTCTCACTCAGGGTTTCTATGCATCCTTTTCACTGGATTGCGTTTGTAAGTGTTCCATCAACTTGGCATTACCTCTAGACCTAGTTTTCCCCTGAGCACCCACGTAATGATTCTTATAAGGTAACAGCTGTGGGCCGATAGATCCTATGTATTTTTGTGGAAGCTACAGTTGTTCAGAAGTTCAGTCATCAAATAGGGCTCATTTTTCACTGGAGACAAAGGCGGTGCCAAGGTCTTTTCAATTTGTATGGAATTAGGCTAGGTTTGCAGAAGTGGTAACATGAACACTGGAGCAAATCGCTTTAAAAATATGGTAGAAGATTTATATCTTTAAAAATTCATGAAACATTGATCAAGCAGCCCAGTTTTAATGAGATTTGTAAAACAAATGATAAAGCAAAAGTTACGGTTGTTAGTAGGAAAAAAAGCTCCTTATCTAGGTGTTATTATTTCAAAATTGACTATTTACTGTGGAATTATAATTAATGAGATATTAGGCCCATAAGGTTAGAGGGAGAGGAAACAGAGCATGTAATAAAGTAATTCTTTTTACTATACATTTGTTTGTTAATTCTAGAAAATTCAAGAAAACGACAACATCACAATTAATAGTTTGAAATTATTGGTTAAGCATAAAAATAGCGTCATAATATAAATGCTCCTTGATTGTATACACTTTTCTCTTGCTTTAGACAGGTGATTTTGTTTTGGTGTTTATGTTTCGCTTATTCTCCCTTCCATCTAGCCTTTCATTATCCTCTGATAACCAGTGTTTATCAGCTAGCCTAACTGTGTTATAGCTTTCTCCATGGGTCATATAATCATGTCACAAGTACATATATATATATATACACACATATGTATATTCATACATACATACACATATGTACATATATTCATCTAAATTGCTTTTTATGTAATCAAAGCTTTATAAACATTTATGTCTCTGCATCATTTCTCTCACTTAAAATTGCCTCCTGAATTCCTCTGCCTAATAATACAGCGATTCTTCCATTTAAGAGCTACATAATATACCAAGGCGTGGAAGTTTTATCGAATGCTGGTTCCCCGGGATATCACCAAAGCAATGTTTTGATTAAAGCTGAAGGTATTGCTTAGTGCGGTGGTGGGGAGTGCCACAAACAGAGCCACGGGTCAGTTCAGAGGTGAAAGGCAAGTCCAGATTCTGTGGAGATTTTGAAAACTGGGAGTCTTTCCATTTGAAGACTTGGTTAGTTTGGGTAAGGATACTGAAAGAGTCGTTTTCTTTTTTGAGGTTCTTATAAAATAGCTTATCTTTTAGCAACTATATTGGAGCATAATTATATACAACACACCGAACGTATTTAAGTTGGAGATATTTTTAAATTTTGACATAGATATGCATTCCTGAAGCCAGCACCACAATGAAAATGATGAACATATTTCATTAGCCCAAACAACTATTCATGCTCCTTGGTAATTCTTCCCACCTGCCCTTGCCTTTACTCCAGCTCGGGAAACCAGTGATCTGCTTTCTGTCACAGCGTATTCTGGAGTCTCTCGCCTGTGGAATCACACAGCAGGTACTTCTTTTTGTCTGGTTTCTTTCACTTAGCATAATCATTCTGAGATTCATTTATGTTGCAGGTAGTAGTGGGTCATTCCCTTGTGTGTTGAGAAGTACTCCATTGAATGGCTTTATCATGATGTGTTTCTCCATTCATTCATTGAAGGACATTTGAAATTGTTTCAAAAGATTGATTTTTACAAATAAAGCTGCTTTTAAGAAACTTTTCCAGAAACTCATCATGTGTTTTTCAAAGTTGCGTCATTTTACCTTTCCACCAGGAGTACATGAAATTTCCAGTTTCTCCACATCCTCGCTGACCCTTGGTAGGATCATTCATTTTAATTGTAGCCATTCTCACAGGTGTACATTCTTTGTAATAATTCAATTCCCTTAATGACTACTGGTTATTGAAATTTTTAACCGTAACTGGATTGACTGTTTCTTCTTGCAGTTCTATTTCCAGTAGGTATATTTTTAATCTCCATAATTAGGAACAAAAACATTTATAAAATTTAGACATTTAAACTAATCTCTCTCAGGGCAAGAAGAAATGGTCTTCTTTATCACTGTAATATTCTTTGATATTCCTGATACTAATACGGGCACTACAACTTCCTTTTTCTTTTTCACTATCTTTAAATTGGAGTATTTAAGGTATTTACCTTTAATATGATTATTGAAATGATTAGAGTTTAATCTATCATTTGTCTCAAATCTTTTCTTAATTGTCTTTTTTCGCTTTTCTGGAGTCTTTTGGATTAGTTGAATCTTTTTGGTGATTTCATTCTATCCCCTTTGTTGGTGATTACCTATTATTAGTTAGGTAATTAGAGTTCAGAGTATACATCTTTAGTTTATCATCATCTCCTTTCAGTTGATATTTATTAAACCATTTTAAGACAATTACATATGCTTCTATTTCTCCCCTGTCTCTGACTTTTTTATTATTTAAATACATTTTATTTTTCATATTCTAAACCCCACAATACATTATTATTTTTGTTTAAGAGTTAAATAACTTTTAAAGATATTTTAAAAAGAAAGATTCTGATATGTTTATCTATGTAGTTACCATTTCCTGTGTTATCCATTATTTTTTGTAGATCCAGAGTCCCATCTGTGTCAATTTCCTTCCATTAATGGGCTCCCTTTAAATTTCCTGTAATTTGAGTCTGCTGGTGATAAATTCTTTCAGCTTCTGGACACATGTTTATTTCACTTTTGTTTCTGAAAGCTATTTCCTCTGGATATAGATTTACAAATTAGCAGTGTTTTTCTCCCAGGAAGTTAAAAATATTGCTCCATCGTTGCATGAGTTGCATTGTTTCTGATGAGAAGTCTGCTGTTATCTTAGTGTTGTTCTTCTGTGCAGACCAAGTCTTAATTCTCTGGTGACTGCTAAGGTTTTTAGCATTTAATAGGTAATTGAATTATTATGTAACTCGGTGTTATTTTCTTCATGTTGTGCTTGGAATTTATTGTGACTTTTGCATCTGTATGTTTGACATTTTATAGTAAATAGCCATCATTTCTTCAAATATTTTTCCTTGCCCCCACATCTTTGGGTGTTCAGTGAAATGTCACTCTTCATATCACTTAAGTTTGTTCACAGTTCACTTATACTCTTTTCCTTTAAATATTTTTTCCTGTATTTATTTTAGATAGTCTTTACTGCTATTTCTTTAAGTGCACTACTCTTTACTTCTGCCATTTACAATTGATTAATGCCAATCAGTGTGTCTTTATTGCAGATATTGTAGCTTCCATCTAAGTAAACACAGTTTGTTTATTTTCTATATTTCCATACCTCTACTTATATTTTTAACATGAACTATTTTACATTAACTTTTTATTGTATTTTTTCTGCTTACTTTAACATCTGGATTAGTTCTGGGTCAGTTCAATTACTTGTGTATTACACTGTAGATCATATTTTTCTGCTTCTTCATATGCTTGTTACTGAAAATTTTATCGTTATGAGTGTAGAATTTTTTTGTTTCTATAAATATGCTTTAATTTGTTCTGTGACACAGTTAAATTCCTTACAAACAATTTGATACTTTCGTGTCTTACATTCATAATTGGTTAGACTTACCTGGAGTAGTGCTCTGTCTAGGGCTAATCATTCCCTATTACAGAGGTGCCACCTTTCTGACTGCTCTACCCAGTTCCCCATGATTTTTGTTTCTTAGTCTGACAGGTAATAACAACTAATATTCCAGCCCTCTAGGAGCGTTAAGAACAGTCTCTTCCAGTTCTTTCAGTTACCTCTTAATCTGCTTTCCTTTCGTTTCCCTGAATATCTGGGTGGATCCATACTCTGTTGAATACTCACGGGGGACTTTCTACAGGCTTTCAGTTTTCTCTCAGTTGGTAGCTGTTTACTCTCTGGTACTCTGCACTCACTTTACTTTGGTTTCGCTGGACTCACTGGTATGTCTGCTAGAATCAAAAGAGTATGCTGAAATCCAACTGTGTTACAACCTGCAAATAATCTTGAGTATTTAATACTCAATAGTTGAGCATGATAGGACGTACCTTGTTTTATATCCATCTCTCGTGGATAATTTTTCCCATTACCTGGGAAAAATTCTAAAAAAAAGAAATCATTGTTTTGTATGTGTTTGGTTTGGTTTGGTTCGGGTAGGAGATCCTGTCTGGGTCCTGTCATTCCTGAAGATCAGTGCTTGTATATAACAATGTAGGATTATGTACCCAGGAAAGCAATAATTTTAAAGCAAAAGGGTCAATGAGAAAGTGTAGTTTGATGCATTCTATTAAATAATTGCTGTGTCTTTCAGAAAGTTATTTGCCTATTTCATGTCACTAGATTAAAGATTCTTCAAATAATGAAAATATATTAATGAAGACACTATAATAGTAAAGTCATGTTAAGGTGGTGAGGCAGCTATGAGGGTACAAAAACGCTTTTATTTCTTAGTGTTTTCCTTGTTTCCCATCTTTAGCCTAAGCGGAGGGATAGTTCATTAATAATATTTAGGGGTATGACTGGTCCAAGTCTTTATCATTATTTGACGTTTCTAATTGCATATTGAGTTTCTGGACATTATAATGTCAACTTCCATAAAATGTCAAGTTTTCTTCTCTTTTTGCTGAAGTATCATTTGTTGGGTCATTTGAGGAGCAAAAACTACACAATAGCAGTTAAAACTCTGGAGATCACATGTCTGCACACTTCAGTACAAACAACTGCTAAGAGAAGGATTATGATCAGATTTATAGTCTGCTTCTCAGCAAAGATCTTAAAGGAAAAAGATTAAACTAAGAGAAGAGATCCCAGTTTCCATGTGAAGAACCCGCAGAGCCAAGCATAGGGTTATTAGCAAAAGTATCTAATGTTATGATTGATTCGTTTTCTTTCAGATGATTTTATTCATATTGAAGGTTTAAGAAAGGCCTTTACAAATAAAAATATAGCACTCTTTTTCTCTTCCCCATTTTATAATTAGTTTTCATCTTTAAGGACCAGTTTTTTTTCTTTAAGGATCAGTTTTTATTCTTTCTGAGTTAAATTATCGAATCATGTTTTCCTACAATAAAAATTAATGAGTCAAAATGAATGCCAAGTATTATCATGAAGGCAGGTATCAGTTTACCAAAGAATCAAGTTCCAATTTAGTGTGCAGGTAAAATAACCAGTATGCTTTTGTCAGTAAGCAAATATTCAATGATGTGTTTTTGGCCAAAATATCCCTATAGCGTTGTCAAACAGTGTTGTATTATTTTGGTACCAATTATCAAGAATAGACAACGCCAAGCAATAAAATTTTTATTATCAAAATGATTAGGTAGATCTAAAGCCAGCTAAAATAATAAGACTTATTCGCCTGATCTGTGAAAGTGATATAGCCTCAAATTATACATGTTATATTCCCTCTTCCAGTTCTATTTCTGTAAAAGTTCAGTTACTAAAGCTATCTCCCACAAAAGATCCCCAAGTATTATTTTGGTGGAGACATGAACTTCCTTTTTTAGATATGACAAGATAAGGTATTTTAGATTTCTTGCTATTGTGGGTTTTTGTTTTTGTTTTTTTCAAATAAAAAAAGATCTCATCTGATGATTGAGGTTAGTTACTTGTGAAACCAACTGATTAATTATAAAATATTAGAACTAAGGCATGCTAAGTAGTTACACAAGAAAATGTGTAAAAACCCAAAAGTTAGTTTGGTTACATACTTTAGCAAGTAAGTTATATGCAGATACTGGGCCCTACCAAGGAATGACTAAGAATGCAAAGATCAATGTTAAGAATTGAGCCTTATAAGTAACAAAGGTCAAAGTAACTTAAAGCCAACTAGAGAAAAAAAAGACAATTAAAGAACAAAGGAATGCAGATTAAAGGATGATGGTCTGTAGTCTTGCTCTGTGGAAGATAATTTTATGCAAATATTAATGATGATCCAAGATTCCAGTTAAAAAGTTCTTGCCCTTTGAAGAATACCTGCATCCAAGAGATTGCTAAGAAACCTCACCTTGAGGTTAGCAATAGAAAACATCTTCCAGGATAGTCCTTGCCTCTTTAAATGAGACCCAAGAATCAATTCTTTGAAATTCTACTGCTGTTTCAGTCATTCATTCTAACTGATAATGTCTTTTCCATTGGAGTTTGGGGCTATCTCTCATGTGTTTTCCAGAAGTTCAGGCATCTTGGTTCTGGATAATATAAAGTTTGTTTAGGAGGATTTGAGAAAAGGCTGCTCGTGTCTGTTGATACTTTTGGAGGTACTGCATGGATCCCTGTAATATTTGATCATGTTTTCCTGCATCAGTGTGGAGCCTGTGATTGGAAATTCTGTTCATAAATGCATGGGTCATCTTGTTACTAATGAATCCTCAGGCAGCTGACCTCATTGTCATTAAAAGTTGCCAATGCCAATAGGTTTGGTCATATAAGTTATAGTATCCCTGAGACTTCCATTAATTTGAATTTGTATTTCTCCTTCTTGTTTGTTCTTTTCTTAGAAAATGGAGATGATATAGGCAGTAAAGTTTCTGAGTAAGGGGCAGAGCTTTGTATATCTCTTTAATGATACTCTCAGTAAAGTGGAATTTCCTATCACTTGAGAGTCCCTCCAGTTGGGAGCACACTGTTTATTTATTTTTGCTAATATGAGAATTACAGCATTCCTAAATGCTTCAGCCCATCCCAGAAATAACCAATTGATGTTTAAAGTCATATTCAAAACCCACTGCAGAGCACAACTGTGTGGAGTCCGTTTGAAGATGAGCAGAGGGTTCCTGATGTTTATACTCTTGTTGATGTCCTATCTTTACCCAGCGTCACAGTTTTGCCAGACTTCTTCTGGTAACAAATGAGACGTGTACCAGAGGCCTGCCTACAGTTTCAGCAATATTAGTAAAATTTCCCCATCAGTATGGACTGAGAACATTGACTATTTTTCCATCTTTTAGGTATACTTCTCTTAAGCTTCCATTTGAATTTTTCTTATTTTGGAGCTCCTCTCATGAACTCTATTAGAGCCTCTTAGAATATCCAAAGACTTAGAATCTCAAGGTAGGAATGCCTGTTGGACATAATAATCAGTTAAGGCATTGCCGTTAGCCTCTATTTTATTCCCTTTCGTATTAACATTGACTTTTATGGTAGGATTAGAGAGCACTCAAACATTCTTTAATTTCTTGATCATTCTTAATTGAGGCTCCCATTAAGGAACCCTTTGGAACTCTCTTTTTTTTTCCAAAAGCATTAAAAAATCATGGACTACCCCAAGAAGCCTAGCTACGCCCGTGGATATATTAACCTTCTTATATCCATTCTGCCCATTTGGGAAGATTTTGCCTCTTCTAGGAGTGAAGTGAGATTTATTTCAGCTTAACTCATTTGATATTTTCTTGTTTGATTCTTAAGACACAGCACTTCAACAACTGAGAGTAAGTCTGCATTTTCTAAAGGGGCTTCTAATAAATATGTGAGGGGTATAGATCACAGAGGTCAGGGAATACAAGCCACCCTTTCTTCAAGGTAATAAAAGAAGAGTAGTAGTGGGAGTCAATGGACTAATGTATTAAAATTTGTGACAAAGTGGAAAAAAAAATAGGATTTCATAGGCTATAAACCTGCTTGCTGAGAAAAGTTGTATAATCTTAGTGAATAACAGACGTACACCATGACAGACCAACACAATTTAGAACCACAAAGCCAAGTCCACAGAGCCTCCAGTTGTCCAACTACTGTAGAGATTGTTCAAACAAGATATGGATGGACTTCCATCAAGTCAAGAGAAACACTGAAGAAAGCTCTTGGTCACTGATGAGTCCGGTGTAGCTGAATCAAACATGAAGGGCTTTTCTTGTAGATAAAAATACATCAAAAGGTCTAGGTAGGCATAGAGTGGGAGGTTGACAGGGAGCTAATTTTGACTCCAGGAAGAGTGTTAATGTTGAGGGCTCTGGGATAATCCCCATTAACTGGCTTTGGTTAAATATATATTGCCATGTGATGATTTCACAGAAGTTGGAAACCCACTATCTGCAGCAACAGGTGAGACCCAGAAAACATCCTAATTGTGTCTTAGTTTCTGGCCAGAGAAGGTTTTGAAGGTTCTGCAGTGTGTGATTAGTAGGGGGCTGACCTCCTAAGGATAAAGCATGTCTTAGGTAATGATGTTTACTGTGGCAAAACTGTAGTTTCTTTAGTTTTCTGCTCTTTCTAAGCTAAAATTGTAAGGAGATGGATAGAATCTGTCTTGAAGCTCACCAGCTTACCTCATCTTTTGAATAACACAAAAGGTCATCTACATATTGAACAGGAAAATAATCAAGTGGGAACTGAAGATCTTTGAGGTGATGGTTAAGGAAAAGCAGGTGATACCCTAGTAAATCCCCAGGCATAACCATTCAGGCGTCCTGTCAATTTTCCCAAGAGAAATAAACAGATACTGTGTTGGCAGAGGAAACATTAAAGAAAGTGAAGGCAAGGAACTGTAAAATATGCATTTGCAGGAATGCCCCAGTGGTCTAGCAGATAAATAAGGGCAGAGGATGTAGTCCATATACATGCCAACAACTCAGATCCAAGACCCAACCTGGAGTCTGGCAGGGGTGGGGTAGGCAACCAAGATGAACAAATAAAATAAATAAGTGTTTCTTCCTGCCTCTGTTCTTGACTGCCTGCTTATTCACCTTCATCCCAGCCTGCACCTCCCCCAACATATGCATTGGCAGTAGCACCAAAGACAAATAAGTATTTGGCTTTGTAGCTACAAGGGAAGGAGGAATGACTGATGCATGTCTGCTGCTTGCGTCCTGGACAAGCCCACACCCACAGCCGGTACTGACTTTGTGTGCTCATCTGTGTTTGGTTTGGCTTCCATTTGTTGTTATTGTTGTTTATATTATTTTACTAGGAGACACGTGTTCTCAGAACTGATACAAAGGATGATGAGCTCTTTCTCTGTTGGCCATTTCACAGTTAGCTTTGGTCTGACTTCAGCTTCTCGTTTAAGAGTATTGTATGAGTTTGCATAGAGACTCACTCCCTTATTTCTTTATTATCTTTTACTAATATCCTTTCTGTTTACAGTAAACATAGGTATCTGTAAGAAGTCTTATTCTCTCCTGCTGGCTTTTAAAGAAGCTAAGCTACAGAGCATATTAAACTTATCATTTTAAAGTACGAAATTTAATTGTTTTTAGTATATTTCTTTCTCTGTATAGCCATCACTATTATCTATTCCACAACTTTTCCATTAAAAAAAACAATCACTATTAGCAGCCAGTTCAGAGTCCCCTTTCTACTGATTCCTTGGTAAACACTAACGTACTTTCTGCCTCTATGGATTTTGCAATTAGACATTTCTTATAAATAGACTCATATAATTTGTGACCATTCATATCTGACTCAGTTCATACAATCCACTGTTTTCCAGGTTTATCCATCTTGTACCATATGTCATCATTTTATTTTTTCATGTCTAGCTAATATTTTATCAGATGCCTATATTACATTTGTTTTACCTACTCATCACTTGGTGGCCATTGGAGTGAGCCTACTTTTTGCTGTCATCAAAAAATGGTCTGTGAAAATTTGTGTACAAGTGCTTATGTGAGCACTTGTCAAATCTCTTGGATATGTACCTAGGAGTGGAATTATTATGTCATATGTTAATTCTAAAGTTTAACTTCTTGATGAACTGTTAAACTTTCCCAGTGTGAATGCACCATTTTGCATTCTCATAGGAATGTGTGAGGGCTCTGCTTTCTTCACATCCTCACCCACGCTTGTCATTGTCTGATAGTGATTCTTATTCCCATCAAAGTACCGTGAAGTGGCATCTCACTGTGGTTTTGATTTTCACTTTCCTAATGACTTGTGGTGTTAAGTGTATTGTTTCAGGTGATTGTCATTTGTATGTTGTCTTTGGGGAAATATCTATTTAAATCTTTGTCCTGCTTTTGAACTAGACTATTTGTCTTTTTATTTCTGTCCTATATGTGTTCATTATATGTTCTCAGTACTATATACTTATCAGATGTATGATTTACAAATATTTTTTCATTAATGAGCATTTTCTTTTCAATTCCTTTCCCCACAAATTCACAGAAAAAGACATCCATACTCTACAAACAAGTCTTTTCTCCATAGTACAAGTTTGCTGAGGTTTCAGAAATTCTAGAAGCCTAATTCCTTCATTTAATATTATTGCAATATTCATTAATCAAAGCAATAGTAGTTTTCCATATGAGATGTCTAATGTTATCAAAGCACTAGAATTAAAAGAAAGGTGAAAAGAGGTGAGGACTTACAAGGAATAATAATTTGGCATACTGAATAAATAGAAGGTGCATTATTTGATCATTTAACTGTACAAATACCCACAAATATGCACAGCCTTAGAGTTCAGTTCAATAAATAGCTGTAAGAGAGACTAAAGAATTCTATTAATTTCAAGAAGTCGTAGTTTGTGTCTGAAGAGTAACACCGTAAAACCAGCCAAACTCTACATCAGGCACTAAACTATGTCCCATACTTGGTCTGGCCTAAGAACCCTCCTGGCCTGCAAATTAGACTGAAAGGTTCAACCCTGAGATCAGAATAGAGAATGCTCAGGCATTTGACAGAAAGAGGTGGATGCTTGCCTCTCACCAGTGAATTTACACTTCATTCTGCACTGTAACTTTGTTCCCCCAAAATCGTAAGTAGATTATTCTGTACTCAATCAAATCTATTCTTCATGTATCAAGTTTTGCTATTTAAAGATAAATTACAGCAAATACTTTTAAAAGCAAAGGACCCTTTGTAAATAATAGTAGCTCTCCACCTACTCTGTACTGTAGCCTGGGATTTTCAAATGCTGCATTTGCTTAATATAGGGCACACCCTTCAGTGAGATGGGAATTGAATGACACAGATAACTCTGAAAAGGTGGAAGACATGGGATCGCATGTTCTGGGTGCAGTTTCGCTGCCTACACTTTCAGGAGTGTGTTGGGCATGGACACCATCCAGAGATGAGCAGTTACAGGATGAAGTTCATGGAAACTAAGACCCTTAAGAAAACAATCAGAGAATTCAAGTTTATTTAAACCAGTGCAGGGAAACAAATGTCTTACTTGTTCACGGTCTTCAAAAATATGCAATTGAGGAAGATGGTTTACAGTAAAAAACAAAAAAAAATGAAACAAATAAAGAGAATATAAATATGATTGTGACTATTTATGAATAAATATGAACAAAGAACACAAAGAAAATGAAAAAGCAGTGATGAAAGTTGTGGATACATTGGTGAAATTATGCATAAAAATTTGTTTCTGTTTGAACTTCCTAATATTATACTACACTACAAACTATAATGTTACAGTAGAATTCTGTATTATAATCATGTTACATGCAAAGCGTAGCATTTAGAAGAGAAATAAGTGAGACCCCTTAGGTTAAGTATGGAGCCATGGACAGGGGATGGAGAACCTCTCTCCTCTTCAAATCGTCTCCTCTCCTGACTCTTCTATACTGTTGCTTCCACTCTGTGAGCCCAAGGATTCCAACATTATTGCTCCCAGATTAGCTGGGGACATTAGGCACCTTCATTAAGAAGAGTTTCCCACTGATTACAGAACAGACGGTGCTAGTGGCGAGGACTGAATGACATGAAAAGAGATGATAGTAGTAAAGGTGGTGAGTGGGAGGCAGCAAAGAGAATGCAGATGGAGACATTAGAAAGAGTGCAAAACCATATTTGTGGGGTTAAAGAAGCTTGTGGTGGAAATGACACCCAGGCTAGGTGAGGAAAAATGTTGGGAAGGAGACACCGGGATGGTGGAAGAACAACTCGAATGTTCAAGAAACTGAACTAAGAATTTGGTTGAAAAGGGACAGTTAAGTGACAAGGCTGGATGGGGTAGGTGAAGGCAGGAGTGAAGTGGGCTTTGAGATGCTGGGACAGAAAGTGAGGTTGGGAGGGAGGAGTGGGACCATGTGGGAGTGGGCATCGAGAAACCAAAGGCAAGCTTTGTCTGGTGACAAAGTTGCAGACACCTATTTGGGATTTCTACAAGGGCAGCCCCACTTCCCAGGCCACATGAACTTACAATAGGAAAGGAAGAGACAGAGGAGTCAGCACTATCTTGGGAGGTTTTCCTACAGAGCACCCCCAAAACCCTGACTTCCCTCTACTGAAGCTCGCAGTTTCCTTCCATGGTGACGAGAGTACTCCCTCTGTTTCCTGTATGTCCTCTTCTCACTTTAACACACAAGCCCTTAATGACTGTGTGAGGGTCTGGAGATGCAAAGACAACAGTGACACAGTGTTAGGGTGCTGAGGCAGCATCGCCTGGGATCAGATGCCAGTGAAAGTCCCTGGGATCAAAATGCCTGAGCTAAGTCTTCAAGAGCAGCCTTGATGGTAGCTCCATACAGAAGAGGGGAAAGGTGGTGCTAGCAAATGCTCAAGTCATGGAAACTGAACACCCAGATGTGAGTATGTAGCTGCAGAGGCTAAGAGGCAGCTCAGGAGGAGATGACATTACCTGTCTGGAAGTTGAAAAAGGAAGGAGCGAGGAATGTTCAAAGATGAGATTGGAGGGCTAAGCAAAGGGTAGGGCATAGAAGTCTTTGAATTTCACCAGAGGCTGCTGGCACTCTCGCCTCTGTTACAGAGATACTGATGGAGTTTCAAGAGAATGGGATAATGTGTTCAGACAGACATCTTTCAGAAGCGATGACACATTTTCCACTTCTTTAGAGGGTCCTACATCAAGATATTCATTATAATGATAGAGAACTTTTAAAAACATTAGGTAAAAGCCTTCTTATTTCTGGAAATGTCTATCAAGAGAGACCATGTGATAGTTTTTCCTAGATGTTTATTTTTAACTATAGTCAATGGGTAATATATACAGAAGCTTCCAAATTCTAAAGGGACAAGATCAGAGTACATGTGAAAACTAAGTCTTCTTTCCACACCCAAACGTCCTATGAATCAATTCAAGAATAGCCCTCCACCCCACTCCACCCCCACTTTCTTAAACAGATGTTTACAGACTAAACATGCTGCTCTTCCACAGAGCATTTCCTGAGACCATTCCCTATCTCTACATGCAGAGCTGCTTTTTTCTTTTTAACAGATGCTTAGTTTTCTTTTACGTGCATCTATCATAATATATTTAACCGGTTTCCTATTTTTCTGTCGATGAACTTCTAGCCTAATGATACCCACTTGCCGTTTTCAGAAAGCACTGCCATAAATACCTTGCACATGTGTCGTTTGCTAAGTGTGAGAATGTGTGTTCACAAACTCCCAGTGGTAGGAGGTGCTGAATTGTCAGTTCCTAGAAGGTACAGGCATTTTTAATGTTGATAAATGTTGGCTATTTGTCCTTTATAAACGTCGTGAAAATATCAAGTACCCTCAACAAGGAGTGCCCGTTTGTTTTCTTTTTCGTTGTAAAATCCGAATGGTACTAAACGTCTTGGTCATTGCTGGTTTGATGGGTGGAAAACGTTACTTCATTTGAGGTTTAATTTGAATATTTCACATGAATGAGGTGGAACATCATTTCTATGTTTAAGAGCCACTTGATATTTCTCACTCTGGCAGGGATATCCTTGACCTATTTTTCCAATAGATTGTTGATAATTTTCTTGTAAACCTGTAGGAGCTCTTGATTTATTAAAAAAATAATAAGCTCTTTGGAAAGTGAGTTGAAATTTTTCATTTCTTTTGACTTTATAATACTTTTGCTGTGTTGAATTGTTTTAGGTTTAAGTAATAAAATTAATTTAAATATATATACATAAATTATTAATTTGGGGTCAAATTCAGAACTCTCCTATAGCAAGATTATTTTTAAAAATGTTCACAATTCACCTTCTAACAATTTTCATCATTACATAATTGTACACATAATATTTTTCAGGAAACTATTTGAATGTAAAATAAGAATTTTAACTTTGTTCTTGTAGATCTTGGACTATAAGCATTCAATGCCATTTTATTGAATATCAGTAAGAATTTCCCCACTGCTTTGAAATTCCATTTTTGTAATATACAAAAGTTAGAGAGTTTGGGTCTATCTTGGTTACATTGACATATCTCTATATACAATACACCATGCTATATTGCATATAGGCAATGTTCTGTCTTTATTCTCCATTTAAAAATTTCGTGGCAAACTGTGTTTGTTTTTCAATGGAAACTACAAAATCAGCTTATTAGTTCCAAAAGAGAAACTAGTCAGTAATTTTATTTAACTATCATTAAATGTATGCATTCATCTAGAGAAAACAAAATTTATGACATTAAACCTTCCTGTCTACAACAGCATAACCTTCCATTTGTGCATTCCTGGTCTTCTCTCCTTTAGCACTATTTTACAGTGTTCTTCAGTTAGAGCATGTGGACCTCCTGTTAAAATGATGCCCATGCATTTCTTTTCAGTCCCTGTCGCAAGCAAGGCTTCCTCTTCCACTACTGTTCTTACTGGCATTTGTCATCTGCAGAGACTGACTGTTCCTGTGTATGGACTGGATGGTGTAGCCAACATCTTCTGCAGAATATTTCTGTTGGTTTTCCTGTATGTATAAGCTAACAATCACATCATATGATTATAAAGATCATTGATCTCCTTTCCAAATGTTATGCTTGATGCTCTCTCTCTCTCTCTCTCTCTCTCTCTCTCTCTC
>RJWH01005006.1:0-66984 GCA_004363575.1 Solenodon paradoxus | reverse complement strand
TGATGTGTGTTTTTCCTTATAGTCTTCCTTCATCAAGAAAGTACATCAAATATTAGCAAACACCTTCTTGGCACCTTTGGAAATAATCTTACCATTTTTCTCTTTAAATCTGTTTTCACAGCAAATCAAATCAGTTTATTCTTAGTCTTGACTTCCTGAAAGAACTCCATTTTATTGGTTTATGCTTCTGAGGCCCTGTTGCCACACGCTTCTCATCTTGGCCACTGGGGAGGCTGTAGCTTCTGAAGCTTCTTCTGGTTTCCCCTCTTTGTTAAGGTTGGTAAGACAATGCTAAACACATAAAAAGAATTAGAAGCTGTTCATTTTCCCTTTATATGCTCTAGACTATCTTAATAATGTTGGAATTGCATATTTCCTGTTTAGAACAATGTCTCCACAAAATAATTGAGGCCTGAGGCTGTAAAAACAAAATGGCTTTGACAGCGTTTTTTACTTCACCTACAACTCATCTCTTCAAAAATGTCTCCTTTTGTGGGGTACGTCTTATAAATCATCTCCTTCAGGGGCTCAAATGATTTATGCAGAAATAGGCAGAATAACTATTATGATTCCCTCATTTCTTCTTGCCTGTAATTATCAACCAATCTTCTGAGCATTTGTGCCTTTTCACTCTTCCTCTTACCTGGTTTTGACAACAATTCATCTCTTTATTTTTTACTTCTTTTCGTATTTCGTAGGTTTAAAATATATGCTCTTGTGTTTCTAATGCAACAGTATGTTCTTAGGTTCATTAAACTCTTTCCTTCAGTTCATTCTATTATGAATTTTCTACTTTTTGAACAGCATTGACCATTCCCTTATTTTCATCTTCCTCTAGTGAATTTACAATGACAAACATACTCAAGCCTGCAACTTTTTCCCATGACTTCAATGTAGGAATTATTGTCTTTTTTTTCCATCCATCCTTCAGTGTCATCTCCTTTTCTCTTTTACCCAGTGGCAGCATACCAGGAATACATTTTATTATCTTTGTGATTTTAATTTCCTATTTTATCCTTGTGTCATTCTTGGTTCTGCTTTTATTATAGGTGTATTTCAATCATGATTTAATCTGCTTTAATGACACTACTTTCAATTGCCCTTCCCTCTCTTTCCCTTTGCTTCTAACACCTTTGCACAGGAGCGTGCTTATTCTGTGAAGGTCTCCTCCCTGAGCAGTTCGTTCTGGAAGGACCAGGAGGCGTGGCCCTGCTCCCAGCTCATAGGAGATCCCTGTGTGGAGTATGGTGTATTTTTTCACTTTTGTCCCTTCCCCCCACCCCCACAACTGAGCTCTACAAGAATCCATTTCCTGCAAATATGGTCAGTCTTGGTGGTTTCTCCTTCATGCCTATCTCCCTTGATTTTCTGTTAGACACAGCATTGGGTGCAGCTTCTCTTTCCCTGAGACAAGATTGTTGCACCTGCCTCTCCCAGGAAGCTCATGTATCTGAGAGAAGCAGGCTGACATCAGCCCCTTCTGATGGGGTCCTCCCTACGTGCTCTTGTTCTGTGCGCCTGCAGATGCCTGTGTCCTTCGCTGCACTTAGATATTGTGGTGCAGGTCACTCATATCTCATGCTTCAGCAAACATGAGGTGTGTGTGGGGTGGGGTGTAGGTGTGTCCTTGTTCTCCTGATTATCTTTATATGACGTCTTTTTTAAGAGGAGGGTAGACATGAAGAGAGAGGAAGAAGAAGCATTTGTATTCCACATAGTCCATTTTATTTGTCCTCCCAGGTCCCAGGCTATAAACCTGGATCCTTGGGTTATATGCATGTGGACTGTCCCCCAGGCTCAGGTGTAACACCTGAGCCACCAGGGCCTGCCTATGTGATTTCTTGATGGACAGGAGGCAACTTCTTTACTCATCACCAACCTAGGGAAGTCTGCCTCCCAAGCCACAGAATTCTTGTAAAAAACACTGTCTAACTTAGCTCATCTTCTTCCATTTAACAGATGCCTGTAACAGTGGTATTGCTGGATACTGAAGCCCGGCTCCAGTTCCTCAACTAGAACAGAGGCTTCACTGGCAGGCAAACCCTGAAATGCCAGGAGGCCTTCAGACTGGCGTCCCAAGTCACAGAAGGCAGCAGCTGAATTTCAGCACATCCATATATGATCGAAAGTCTGTCCTGAAGCCAGCAATTCATTTCAGTTTGAAACCTAAGCCCCAGGCAACAGCTGTTTCTGACCTTCCTTCTTGTATGGAGTCTTTCTCACACATGGGCCTCACAGCTGGGCTCCTCACAGTCTAGTCTTTCAAGCCAGTTGTTTCCCAAGCAGTTGTCCGTCCATCCGCCAGGGATTTTCCAGGACTGGCCAGTATTGCTGGAGTCCCTCTGGGACCTGCTGAAGGGCAGTCATCTGAGGCCTGGCCCTGAGGTATCTACCTTCTTACAGCTGTCCCAGCCAGGGCCCTTGAGGCCCTGCCCATAATCCCCAGTGCAGAAAACAAGCTTCTCTGCTGTGGCGAGAGCACACACTAGACTGGGTGCTCCTGACTGCGACACTGCGCACAGGTCCAAAAACATTCTGCAAAATTGATTTCTCACTAAGGTAAAAAGTTTGAAATCCAACAGGAAAAGAGTGTGCTTTATTACAAAATATCATTTATCTCAGGATCTGGAAGGGCTTTGCAAGTATCAAACATTCTCCCATCTCAATATTCCCCCAGGGGCAGAATCACAGAAGTTACAAATACTCCATTAAAAACAAACAAACAAATACAGAGAAACAGGGTGATTGATGATGGGGCTGGGAAAGGGGCTGGCAAAGGCTATTATGCAAGTGTTTTTGGACAATCAGCTATTTCAACACAAAGGGAGAGAGAGGCTCTTGATCAGGTGGCCCTGGTAATTAAGGGTGACCTTCACTGAGGGAAACGTATTCAATTTGTCCAATAGTTAATAATGAAAAGCCACTCACCTGGGAAGGGTGCATGATAAGCAAAATGAGACTTTTTCAGGAACCTCTATTTATTGGGAACACTGTTTTGATTCAGATTTGATTTAATGAGAACCACATATAATATATAAATATGTATACATATATACACATTTTTATATGTACATTTTTTATTTGTATGCACGGCTTCTTTTAAGACTCTTAAAAGATATTATTTTTAGAGCATTACTTACTCAGTCTGTAACCTCTTAAAGGTTAAACCAGTGTGAAGAAAATTCCCGATGTCAAATGCCTTTCTCAGTTAAAATTAAAAAATCTCAAGGCATTGAACGGTGTCCCTAAAATGCATGAAAAATGTTGAAAGCTAAAACAATACAAATGTCAATATGTGCAACAGAAGAGATTCTGAAAATATTCACTGTTCTGAAAATGCATAAAAATTATTTTCTAAACTAACAGGAGTCCAGGACATGATGAAAAGTATTCCTAGGGGCTTCTACTCAACGGGGTCCTGAGGAGCCGGTCAGCAGCTACTCAGAGAAGCTGCTGGTTTCTGCTGAGAGAGGAGGTGCTGCCCTTGCAAACATGCAATCCGCACATCCTTTGTTCAAAGTTTCTGGAAGAAAAGAACAATAAGTCTGCTGGATAATAAGATCTCAGGGTCTATTCATTTGGTAGAGTCGACGTCCTTCTTGAGGAAAACTCTAAGAATTTGTTGAAAACTTCAGCAACAGTGTTTTTCACTGCCTCTGACTCCATGGAACTTTTGTGCCCTCAAAGCAGGGATATGGGGGGCAGAACCGATCACTGGCTTGACATAGTAGAACCTTAATGTGTAGTCTCTCGGGTGTGCTCAGAGGGGAGCCGCCGCCATACCGGGAGGCCCCTCCGTGGAGATGCCCACTGGATGAGGCTGAAAACAGGCCCCCCTGGGGAGCCTTGGACTGACCATAGCCCCAGTCGCCACCTCAATGGAAATATCCTGAGACCCTTAGCCAGAACCACCCAGCTCACGGCTCCTGGATTCCAATAAACACAAGGTTAAGTAAGCACCCATGACGACCTCTCCAGTGCTCTGCAGTGGAGGAAGTCAAGGAGCAATACATGACACACGCTTTCACCTGGAAGGAGAATGTCCGCACTTATTCCAGGGGGACCCATGAGACACCACATTCTGATGTCCAAGGTCCGTAAACCTCTGGGTGAGAAGAGTGGTGCCCTTCCCGGTGGCAGTGCCAGTTTCTGCAGTATGTTCTCAGGGTCCTCAGAGCAACTGGAAGGCGAGAGAGGCTGGACTTTGAGGACCATTGAAACATCCTTAGAAGATTTTCAAACTTATTTAACAGAAGCAGCTCAGACTCTCCCTCCCCATGTTCCAGGATTCACCGGTCTGCCCAGCACCATCTTAGAACCACACCCACGCCCTGGGCACCAGCTGACCACTCTGCTCCCTCCGCCAGGCAACCAGCCAGACCTTCAGACCCAGTGAGGATACAGTTGGAGCCCCAGGTCGGTGATGGTCAGATTCTCACACCCCCATCAGGGATCTCCACACAGACCTCCAGGTTTTCCTTGCAAGTCTCACCTGACAAGGTGCCAAGAGGTAATGTCCCAGCAACTGTCACTTCATCCAGTAAACCTAAAACGTCTCCATCTTCGTGAGTCCTCTTATCACTCAGGACCTGATCTCGCCCATTCAAGTTCTCGTGCTTTCTGCATGCTCTTCCTCTCGTGTGTGTGTGTGTGTGTGTGTGTGTGTGTGTGTGTGTAGAAAAATGCAAAATGAGCTTTTCTCTTCCTGTTAACTGAAGCACTTGTCACCCACCTGTTTTTTCTCCACCACACTCTCTAACAAACATCTATACTACCTCTAGGCATTACATGAAGAGAACAGAAGAAAAGTTTTATTGCCTGGGTACCCATTGTGTGCCAATTAATAAAGGTAATTTCAGAACAACACTCTGAGATGCTCGTTTGTGCCTGCCTTGAACAATGGGAAAACCAAATTGGGTAAGTTGTCCAAATTCACTCTCTGGTAAATAGTAGAGCAGGGATGTGAACGCAGGGCTGGGGAGTAGCAAGTCTGTGTTCCTTACAGTCACCACACCAACCCAATATAAACTGAGGGTTTCATTACACTTGAACTAGCACACTCTAGGATGGTGAAATGATCGATTAGCTTAGAAGCAAGAGCGGGGCTGGGGGGAGCGGTGACTACTGCCTGTGTATAGATCTCACCTTCACTCTTCCTCAGGCCAGTAAACTAGCTTCCCTGAGACAGACTCCTCTTACCAGGGCAAGGGTGACAGTAGCCAGCTCCTGGGTTGTTGTTGGAATTGCAGGACCTAACAGATCAAGGTGAGTGTGAAGGAAAAGGGATAATTTCTGCTGGTGCTACCTTCCTATTTCACCAGCAACAGCCTTACCCAAACACATACGTTCTGGGACTTTCAAAGTATAAATGTGTTTTGTAAACATAGACCCAAAGTTTCATTGGTTTTTATTTGAGACTGGCTAGAATTATTTTTTTCCTGCTGAATGTGTTCACACTCTGAAGTAAAGTGAAAAACAGCTCGTACAGTCAGACTTTCCCGACCACCAAGCTGTAGGGACTGATGCAAACACTTCAGAGCAGCAGACATATTAAAATCACAGAAAGATTGCCCTTTATTTCTTTTAAAGCAAAACAAACAGCTGCAGTGTTTTTCAAGAAAGAGAGTGGATGGATGGATGGATAAATGAATGGATGGATGGATGATGGATGGATGCATGGGTGATGGATGGATGGATGGATGATGAAGGGATGGATGATGAATGGATGGATGATGGATGGATGGATGGATGGATGGATGGATAAATGAATGGATGGATGGATGATGGATGCATGGGTGATGGATGGATGGATGGATGATAAAGGGATGGATGATGAATGGATGAATGATGGATGGATGGATGGATGGATGACAAAGGGATGGATGATGAATGAATGAATGGATGGATGGGTGATGGATGGATGGATGGATTGATGATGGATAGATGAACAAAGGAGGTAAGAGTAGGAGCAGAAAGAGGAGGGTTAGAAGAGGAAAAGCAGGAGGAGGGCAGACAGACACAAAGCAATAGCATTTCTGGAGTTCTAAGTATCACCAGATCCTTTGCTTATCACACATTTTTCCTCAGATTGGATGCACAGCGGGGATTTGGCTCCAGCTGACAGCTGGTTCTGGTCTCTACTCCAAAATATTCCTAGAACATAAAGCTGCCTATCCTTACACAAGGACCTCTCGCCCTCCTTAATCCAGCCCTGCAATTCATTTCTCTCTTTCTCTTCTCATTCAATCTCATCCTCCTACACAGTCATCACCCTAGTCTCCACACTCTTCTGCTCTTTAGTATCTTATGAAGTCTAAGAAAGCCCAGGAAATCATTCCATGAATAATTGAGATTTATTGATTTTTCAACAGGTTTCTGTCTAGGATTACTTTTATTTTAGCTTACATTCTCTAAATAGTCTTGCTTCTATTACTTCTTGCTTATGATCTTAGTCTACTCTGTGTCTACCTTCATTTGCATTTTTTCACTTGCACACAGTTGCATCATTTGGTTCCAGGGACAGTTGGACAGCTAGCCAGTGACATGTTTCATAATGTAGCTTTTATTAACTCACCCCAATGGCTTAGTTGATTTAGCAAAACTATTTGCAAACCGGGTATCACAAAAGGTTCTAAAAAAGATTGGCATTAATCTTTCTCATAAAATACTGTTCTAAGGATGCTTATTCTTCAGCATTTCAACCTGGCCAATGGTAGACAATATTCTATCCATGACTGAACACTTGAGAAGTTGAGAAAACAACTTCTTATTCCCCCCACCCCTTTCCTTCATTATATGTCGCATAATAGAAACACCAAGTCCATGGGACTGTGATTGCAAGTTTAACCTCTTTCACTTTCTAAGATGAGAGTCAGTAAACATTATCTCAAAGGCCCAGATAGTAAATATTTTCCGTTTGTGGGTGATACGCTCTGTTACAACTACTGGGCGCTATTGTTGTGGAAGGAGATAGTCCACATTAGTCTGTGAACAAGTGAGGCTGCCTGTGTTCTGATAAACGTTGTTTACAAAAGCAGACAGTGGGTCAGAGGTAGCTTGCAGCCCATAGATTGCGGCCCTGCCTAAACCACGTCACACATGGCGGTGGGAGCCACATGTCCCGATGGTTTTGGTTTCAAGAACAAGACCCTGGTAAAGTTATTGGAAATTAAGAGTTAAGACCATTAAAAGAGAATTATGATGGAGAGGAAAAGAATCAGCACCAAGACCATGGTAGAAATGCCTCATAAGCCATTGAGCAATAGCCTGCTAGTGCTTGGATTGGAGAAGAGTTCAGAAGATCACTCATAAATGGGTAATTTATAGAGACAGAGATGTGGAAGTTACGCCTCAGTAGTTAAAGATCTAAATTGTTGAAGAGCAAACAAGAGATACTTCATGCCTGGGGATTTTTAATTCACCTCAGTGTTTCCTAAGTCTCATGGCTTAGAAAACTCTATCTCCTCATCATCGTCACTCTCACTACCATCTTCATCTTCATCTCTATTAACTTCATCCTCTTCCTCATGTTCTTGATCTTTATCATCCGTATAGTCTCTCATCAATATTTTTTAATGGAAAGGTGCAGGCAAGAATGAAGGACAGTAAGCCGACAGGAAGAGAGAGGAGGAAGAAACATTTCCTTATTTTAGTTAGTTGTTCCCTTTGGATATCCTCCCAGCCCCAGGTCTTGAACCTGGTTCTTGGGATGTGTGTGGACTACAGGCAGCTGACTTACCTGCTAAGCCAAGAGAATGCACCTCATCAAGAGTTTTTAAAGTTTTCTTTTGCTGAAACATTCTGTTCTGCACTTCACATGTACCATTTAATTAACCTTCACAATATCCTTGTGAATTAAGGATATCTACTGCCATTCTCATTCAGCAGACAAAAAAGCTGAGACTCAGCAAAGTTACTAACATCTCAACAGTCATATGACCAGAAAGTTGCAAAGCCCAGATTCAAAGCCAGGTTCCTCCATCCAGTGCCCATCCTCTTCACTACAAAAACTAGAGCTCTGATCCCTTTCTTTGCAATATGGCCTGAGAATGCAGCTCAAGGGTGCCCATGACTAAAATCCCTGATTACCAGCTGGCCTGCCATGAGTGTTTTATTGTTACCACAAATAGCTATGGATTCGAAAGGACACCAGCAACTTCACCCCTGCCAGTCCCCCTCTGCAGAGGTGAGGGGTTAACAAGCTCACCCATGGAGCCCAGAGCAGAAGCATTTAGTGAGCAGCTGGGCAGACCTCCTGCCCTTACGCTTTCAATGCATATGTATACCATCACCCTCACTAGCCTTCTGCATGTGTTTTGATGTGAGTTTTCCCTCCACAAGGAGACTGTGGAAGAAGCCAGCTGGAGGGCACACGGGCTCCCACCTGAACTGTCTCTCTTCACAGAAACAGCCCAGCTGCAAAGCAGAGGTGGGGAAACTGAACAGTGGTAAACTCATGTATTTTGCATAGATGTGAATTTACTAGGATGCACACCTTAAACCTCTGTCATGTTATGAGGATATGTTCCTTCAATAAAATGAATTTCAAAAATAACAAAAGCTGTTCTAAAAGTGATCACAAAGGCTGAGCTCTTCAGAGATCACCAGAACAAAGTTGTATTGAAAACAAAAATTGCAACAATAAAAAAGATGGCCGATTACCCGAGGTTTACAATGAGCTACATTTCCTCTGTCAAACAAAACCACCTCAGGTGCCATTCATGTTTCCAGAAACTCCCAGTGGTTACGGAAGGAGCATGGTGGGAGAAAACTAGGAGATAACCTTTGTTCATCATGGGAGGACTTGTATCTAATATGATGCTTTTTGGAATTAGCAGGACTCTGACTGCATTTCAAATATGAATGAACATGACCATCTTATTTATCCAGCTCCACCTCCCACTCTTGTCCCAGACTTTGTATTTCGAGTTTCCCATAGTCCAAAATAATGGTATAAGGACTTGAGTAAGTTTGACAGTGTGCAAGAGGGTACACTTGAATATAAAGGTGTGGCTTCACTTCTGACATGACTTCTTCCCACGGCAGCTCTGCCTGTGAACACACCATACTCAAAAGGGACATGTCACTACTCCAGACAGGACAACCGGAAAATGTAAAACTAGTGCAGAATGAAACTGCATTAGGGAAGCATATAGTTAGTCATGGTCATGGCCTCTCAGAAAAATAGTATAATTAATCCTCAGGTACTCATTGCCTAGCTTCAACAGCGATCTATTCAAAGATAATCTCATTTTTTTTCTGACCCTCCCCACTCTCCCTAATTTAATACTGAGACTCATCACAGAGATGGTGCACTTTCTTGTCCCTGAACCACTCTAGACAGTGTATCTATCTAGTGCCTCTCACTTGGCCAGTGGGACTCTAGGAAATGTGACTGAGAAGAGGCATACTTCAAATTATTTTGTTCTGTAGGCTGGTTCCTATTCTTGTACTCTGCCTTCACCTCCAGAATGTGTTTGAACTACTCTGCTGAAGGAGAGACAAGTGATCATCATAGATGTCCCTTCCAAGGTCATCTTAGATCAACAACAGTGAACTGACAGCCATATTCCTTCAGACTGATATGAGAAGAATTCATCAGCTAGTTGCAATCAAGATCACTAGAGCCCCAGCCAAATTCCCAAAGATGTAAGCAACAAACTCGTGCTATGATGTGTCACTGACGCTTTGTGGTCATCCTCATTATACATAAATGAGGCAAGTATGACCCTTAAAACATAAGCAGTTTCTTTTTGAATATCACCACAGTGTCATTATCACATTCTTAACAATAAGTATGCCTTAAAATTATATTGAAATATATTTTATTTTCTATCAAATATTTATACACAGTAAGCACTCAAATTTCCAATTGTCTCATAAGTATTAGAGTTTTTTAAAAACAGTTTATTTGAATCAGAAATCAAATGTGGTCTATGCATAACCTTTGATTAATGGGTCTGTCCTTAAGGATTTTCAATCTATAGACTTCCCAGATGTACACACAGTTTTCCTACTTTTCATTCGTTCTATTTGTTGAGTAAATCAGTTTCTTTCTTCTGTGAAGCTTCTGGGAACTGAATTTTATTTTATTCTAATTGTGACCATCTCTTAACTGATTCTGCCCTCAGAATTTCCAATAAACGGAAGTTGTATCTAGGCTATAATCAAATTCAGGGGTTGGTTTTCCTTATGTTTGTTGGCAAGGCTATTTTCTTCAATGCACTGACCTTCTCTTTCATCAGGAGGTAAATGCCTGGTCATCTCTATGCAATATGCAGTCACTGTTGAACAGTGCCTATATCCATTCATTCAAGTTTGAAAACTGGTAATATTCTAATGCCATAATTCCATGATTTTTACTAGCTAGAATATTTCAATAAACATTTCTTCTTCTCATGTATAATTTGGATGCCAGGGCAAATTTTTTATAGGAAAATCAGAATAAATGCTTAACTTTTGGTTTATTTACTATTTTCAAAAAAAAGTTTGTTCCACTAGCATCTTCCAGTGGTGGTTAATTAATTATTTTAGGGTTTTTTTTCTGGGGGGGTTACATCTTTATAAATTCATTTACATGAATATATTTTATGTATCTTGATCATTGCAGACACTATTGATATGGATTTTCAACAGTCATTTTTTTCTCTAGTTGGAGCTTCTTCAAGTTAGCACTTTAGATCTTTCTATATAACAGTTGTAGATTTTTATGTTGAATGATCATCCCATATATATCCTCCCAGAGTGGAATAAGTCTTTTCCTCAAGGATATCTGTTTCTGTTTTTGTTTTTGAAAAACAAATGGCATTTAGAGACCATAATCTGGGCTCCAGAGGTGCTCATTTTTACTGTATTGACATGGTTTCTAGGCCTTTTTAATGAACAATGCCAAAAGAAAAAGATTTTTAAATAAAGTATCAAACATGAGTTCATGCTTAGTATTTTTAAAATCAAAATCAGGACGCCAAGTTTTTTGTTTAACTCTCTTGTCTTCTTTTTCCCAGTACAAATTCTTTAATTCTCAAAGATACTGAGAATGGCAGAATATCATAAAAGTATACATCTATTTTATCTCTGAATTATACCAACACTACTACCAACAGTATGACTATTGAGAACAGCTAATTATTTTCATAAAATACCTTTTGTCCAGTGTGCAACTACACGCATGTACAGTAAAGAAGTTAAGTAGAATTGTTGTATTTTGTCATTTGAAATATTTTCATTTCTTTTGTATGATTATACCATCAACTATCAACTAATTTAAATTTTATTTTTGACTTCCAGAAATTGTTCTTTATTGAAATTTGTCTTAATTATGTGAAATTGAAGAATCAACTATACATAAGGTTATTCACAGAAGTCTAACAAAGATTTTTTTGTAAAATATTAAGTGTCTGAGTTTCTAAAACTGAAGATGATATAATGCATGCATATCAACAAGTAAGCATTTTCCAGTAAAATTCTTATATACTAATCAAAAGTGATTCAAAATGTGAAATTAATGTGGTGTTATATTTGACAGCTACAATAAATACGTATAAAATATATGAAACTTTTGTGGCAAAGTAACAAATCAAACCACACAATCACCACACAGTCGAAGACCATTAGCAATATGGAAGAATCTGCATAATTGTTCTATGCTGTGTCTTTTGTTTTCTCTAAAAATAATATCCTGAATTTTGTGATCTTCATAACTTTTATATATACATAAGCAAATAGTCTATATTTGGTAGTCTTTATTGTTTTTGCTACACAGAATATTCTAGTATATACTAAGGAATGTATGACTATATTTTTTTATTATATTTTATACCTATGTTTCATGGTTTTGATACTTATTCATTTCTTATTTTGATGGGAAACATGAGGTTTCTTGATCAGAAGCAGACTTTAATGACTCACAGAATAGTTTGCTTGTTTCCCATACCCCAGAGCTCAGTGAGGGCAATCACTGAGGACCAGATATAGACTGTGCATACTGGAAGCTCTCTATCATAAGAGAGAAACTCATTATGAAATTCTGAGCTTGCAAAACATGCTAGTACAACTACTACTTCTCTCTGGAGAGACAGGGAAATGGACCTTTGTTCTCCACTGTAAGCAAATGCTCTCTGGGGAAAAGAAGAGATTATCAATATACTTTTACAACCCTTTGGGTTGTAATAAATGCTTCAAGAGAGATGCAGATTTTGTATCTTTCCAGAAGTCTTGACTCCACTTTGTAGTTTAGCCCAGGTGTCAGCAATCTTTGCTCAGAAAGTCCTGACTATGAAGGCACATGAAAATACACACACCAGGCATTGTTTTATAAAATTGTTTAATTTTGTCATGTTTTAAACTTTATGAAAATGTTACCACACAGAATATCATTTTGTCATTTTCTTTTCCATTCAATATTATATTTCTAAAATAGTATAATAGAATTATGCATTCTTTAAAACCTTGAATGTATGATTTGTAAAAACATCAGAACTGATATTTTCTAAGTAGAAATATGTTCAGTTACTGACTCAAAATACATAATTCTTTATAGGAATTACTTTGGTTTTCTAATATTTCTTAAGTCATTTGGATTAGTTATATATGTCTAAAAATATGTCCATTTCATCAGGATTTCCAAAATGATTGGCATAAAATTGTTTATAGAATGTCATTATATTTTGCATTTCTTCTGTTTATTGTTCTTATTGACTTATTTCTCCTTCTTTTCCTCTCTCCTTCCTCAATATCTCTCATCTTTCTCTCTTTCTCCCTCCCTCCCTTTCTCTTTCTCTCTGCCCTCCTCAGATTATCTAACACTATCTCTGTATCTCACCAGATGTTAGTCTATCTATTCTTTAGAAAATCAACTTTTTAGTCTGATTATACTCTGCATCTATGCTTTTTATTTTCTTGATTTTTATCTTCATTATTTACTTTATTCTAATTTTTCAGTTTACTTCATCATTGTTTATCTCTTTAAATTGACTGATTAACTGATTAATTTAAAATTTTAGCCTAGCTTTTTTTTTAATAAGGTAAGCCTAGCTTTTTTTTTTAATAAGGTATGCATTAAATGTTTCTTGAAATACTACTTTCAGGCATACCATCCTAGATTATATAATAGCTTATTATCTGTTTCTAAAATTTTCTAAATTTTAACTTTATTTCCTGTTTGATCCATGAAATAGAAGTATTTAATTTCTTAATGTGTGCCTATTATATCTTTTGTCCTTTATTTTCATGCAATTATATTTTAGTAAGTATGTAGCTTACAATAGTAGCAAATAATTTAAATTATGCCAAGAATGCCTTTCTGACAATCTCTTTTATATTCAAAGAGTGTATATTCTTTAATTTTTAGGTGCAGAGTTGTATATGTGTCCATTAAATCAAACTGGTTATTATGCTGCTAAAATTTTCTTTAACTTTGCTGTTTCTAATCTACTACACCCATCAATAATTGACAAAGGTGTAATACGTATGCAAGAGTACTATGAATATGTCCATATTTTTCTTGTAAACTCACCGTAGTTTGCTTTATACATTTATATCTATTTAATTAAGGCCACATACATTTAAAATTACCTGATAATCCCAATAAATTATAAACTTTATCATAATGCACTAATTCTTACTTTTTGATGATATAGTTTTTTATATTATTATTTCTATGACAACTTTGCTTTGATTAACCTTTGTCTGATACATCTGAAATTTTTTAGTTTTTTCATGTTATATATTTTAGAATTACCTTTTGTAAACAGTATATATTAGAAGTTGTGTTTTTAATTCCCTTAATTACATTCATCATATAACTAGGTGAGATTAATACATTTGTATTAATTATAACTATAGCTAACACAATACTGATTATTGCCACCTAACTGCAGGTTTATTACTTGTATTATTTTTTAATATTTTTCCCTCTCTTCACTTGCTTCTTTAATAGAATATTTTTCAAATTTACAGGCTGTTTTTTAAGTCTTCTGTTTGTTTTTGGTGTCTCATACCATCTATTTGTGTATTTCTTTATTCTCTTTCATTAATACATAATTTGCTTCCAAAATCTGTGGATTTGTGTCTTTCACCACTTCCAAGAAATTATTAGACATTATCTTCTCAATATTGTCCTTCTTCTTATCTCTATTTCTACTTCAAACAAACAAGATATACATTAATACTGGTCATTCTGATTCCCATGTTTATTGACCTTTCTTTCAAAATTTACATATTGTTAGAATATAGGCTATATACCAACACTTTTTAAAAGTCCAAACAACACATACCAGATGTAAAATCTAAAGTTTCAGAATGTTGATATAACCAGATACAGAATGTAAAATTACTACGAATGAATTTTTCTAAGAAAAGATTTAATGAATATGATCATAAAATTAAATGTTACTCAATTGACTGAAAAATATCTATTGAACTTTAATAATGGGAGACGGAAAGCTTAAAAACTCAACAAACAGGTTAAAGAGAAATTTAGATATAAAATAATCCATATGTTTATTGAGTTTTACATATGGTATTTACTGTCTCATCTTATTTTCTTTTATAATAGTTTGTCTTTCCTGTAGGAAATTATTTACTTGTGAATCCATATTTTGTTTAACATAATCTGTAGTGATCAAGATTTAAGCTAGTAACTCTCTCATCTGGAAGAGATTTGTGTTGGCTTCTCCCAAAGCCTGGGCATGACTCATCCTTAGTGTAAGCTAGTCTGTGCTAAGACAACTGGATTAATATTGGAAGCATTTGTTTCATTTCTCTACTTTTCACAGTTTCAAATATACTTTCTGAATAGTGGTGCTGACCTAAGCATTTGATCTCAAAGTCACCTTCCTGGTGCTTGCTTATTATTCACTGCTCTTTCTTATGATCTTGAGTCCCTGCTATTCGAAAATTATTTTAAAATTCTTATTTAATCTTGATTAAATAACCAAATACATGTTGGTCTCTAGTGAGCTAAAGGATGCATTAAAAGTAATATTTAGTGTCATATATCTAGAACCTAGTTTTATGTCAAATGTCCTCATTGATCATATACTCTAAAATAATGTTAGAGACAAAAATCCTGATCCACAAAATGAGATTTTGAACATGAAAATTAAATTATTAGAAGGGTGTCAAAATCTCAGATTACCCTACTTAAAGTTTGCACAGAATAATACAAGTAATTGAAACAATAAACAGAAAGATCACTACTGGAAATATAAGGGTGAAGTTTATTAACCTCTCCATTCTCCATTTTTTTAAACTCTCAGAGCTTAAAGGCACCATGGAATAAAATGTTTCCTAATTGAGAGCATGATGTCACACATATAGTTGTAGAAATAAAAGGCTAGAAACAAATATTATTCTTATAATCCCCTTAAGTTTAGAAAACATTTTTGAATAAAAACCAACTAATGCACCAAGATGTGAATGGTTTAATACTACTTATTGTAATTTGGTTTACAAAGTGCTTTTATGTCCATAATCTGATCTGAACATCACAAATTTTTGAAAATGTGAACTGTTTTTTAAAGGACAGGTACGAGCAGGAATGAAGGCAAGTAGGCAGGCAGGCGGGAAGAGAGAAGAGGAAGAAGTGTTTTATTTTATTTCCATTTTACTTGTTCACATGGACTGTTTTCCTCTGGACCTAGGATTTGAGCCCAGTATTATGTGCCCTGTTTCTTTGGAGGCAATTGACCTAACCGCTACTCCACCAGGGCATGCCTGTGTGAACATTCTTTTTTTATTTCCATCTTATTAATTTAAAAAAAAGGAAAATGAGTGAGGTCAATGATTCACCCAAGGTCACATAGTGACAGATTTGGGAAAGGAAGTCAAGAATACTGATGCCTTTTTTTGGGTTCTCTGCACTACATTGTCTTGAAGAGGACTTTCTAAAATGTTCATTTAATTAACCAAGATAAGAAGGATTCACTTGCCCTCTAGACACTCAGAATAATAACATAATAATAATAAAAACAAAATGTTAAAGAAAAATGCAATTACCTATATGGTGAAACAGACATCACTAGATCAAAAATATTGTCATCAACGTTTATTAGTAGTCTAACCAGAAAGAAGCAAAGCTATGAACTGAGCAAGACAAAGAAGTAAGATAGTAAAATATTTATAAATTAGCAAATCTGACACCTTCATTGGCCTTTGAGGTCCCCTTAGTAGGTTATATTACTAAGTGCGGTAGGTCGTTAGCAGATCACATACCTGCAAGACCTTCTCCATCAGTGTAACCAAGGTCAGAGTCCCAAATCCTGAACTTGTATCTGTTGACTCAAGAGACTCTAATTGATTCTGTGACATCTCTTTCCTTCACTGCTCCAAAGAAGGCTGCTTGCACCTTCTAGTTCTCTCTGAGTAATTAAAATTTAGCTGGACCCAGAATTGACTCACTCATTGCCTGCTTAGCCCCAAGTACTGGATGAGATGCTCCAGCGAGGCTTCCTTGAGTACTGTTGGGGCCTCTAAATCACTGAGGCTCAGAGAAATGAACTCTGTCCTGATGATGGGCATGAAAGCATGTCTATGACAGATTCTGAACGACAAACAGGAACATCATAATGTCATTTTCACAAAAAATGTAAAGAAAAGCCTCAGAGATCGTTCCACTGGGGGAGACTGAAGTCATCAGTGTTGACAAAGAAAACAGCATAAATCCTTACAGTTCAGTCTTCTTTACATGGGTCCTCCTCTGGGGAACCATGTTTTTAGTAAATCTATTTAGCTTCCCTGTAAGGTTCAGAGCTTGCCAGGCCCCAGGGAGAATTCCCGGGCAGCTTCCACTTGAAGAAGATCATCCTCAATGCAGATGGTGGAAACCGAAGACTCCCATGAGGTTACCATGACAGTCATAAAACCACTGGCCCAGAACTTCACCTGCTAAACAGTGGCACCTACTTCGGAGTGGCTTAGAGACTAAGATTTAGAATGTGCTGTGCCGTCATCTACCCGCTCTGAGCAATCTCCTAACTAATGTTATGCTGTTAGGACCCATAAATGTTAAAGGCTCTTTCTCCCACCATAAATTTATGGAAAAGCTTTGAATATGTTTTCCTAATATTACTGTATGCAATGGAGGTCCTAAAATAGCCTGAAACATTGAGAAAGTGAAAGTACCTATTTGCAGGTTTGGAATCTACTTTGTGGTTTACAAAGGTGCTGTCAATAAATTGGTGGCAAATGCAAGCGCAGCTGACCAGACGCTCCTACAGAGCAGTGATTGTGGGCTTCGACAGGAGGGCGCTGGTGCCAAGACAGAATTAAACACAGCAGAAATGCGAGGGTGCTGGGATTTCCAACTACATGTGCGAGTCTCCAGTTGTTCCAAGAATCATCCCCAAAGTCAGGTATTTTCCACATTTAAATTAAGGGGCCATTTTGATAATTTGGCCCAGTGTCTCTGCAAATTGTTCCTTCTTTGTCATTCATAATACCCCAGCTGTTCTTGTTAGAAGGACAAAGGACAGAGAGACATTCCATTTCATCTTGGTTCCTTGCTCTTCCCTTTAGAATGGAAAGAAGGAAAGACTGTTTATTTTCGCAGGTGTAATCACAGGCTTGTGCTCATGAGGTAACATGCTGTCAACTCATCCCTGACACCTGCAGGCCACCTTGAATGGTCTAAACCAAGCACCTGCCCTCTGCCTTTAGTGGGGAAAGGCCCACCGTCTCCCCACCTTGATTTGGTGTGCCTTCAGCAGGCTGATGAAATGGCCTGTACAATTTTGCTGGTGGGGCTAAAGGGACAAGGAGAGCAGGTCACAGGCTGTGTGGAGCGGGACTGAGCTCTTAATGGCAGCACACGAACAAGCTGTCAGCCGTGAAACCCCGCTGCTTTCACCAAACTGTCCAGATAGGTACTTTGGTCATGGTTTCACCTTTTTTTCTGCCTCCATCAGGCACCCTCCCTCCGCAGTGCCTGTTCTGGCCCCACTTCCTTAAGGAACTGCTGACTGATGAGAAAAGGTTTCCAAAGGCCTAGAACAGCTAAACAGTCCATCCCAACCTTCCTGAAGCCCATGGGGATGTTTTCAAAAACCCAAACAGCCTGAGGAGGTGTCAGGAGGTGAAGCAAGGAAGGCATGTTTATAGGAGAGAAACATGGCTGCGATTTTATTCTGGTTTGGCTGTTGGGATTGTAAAGAGAAAGCAGCCCCTCCCCTGAACACTGACTGTCTCCAGGCATCACTCAGAAGGAGGCCCTCTGCAGTGTCCGCCTCAAGCCTCAGGGGGCCCAGTGATGAAAGGAAGGTAAAAGCCATTGTTTATCTAGCAGAGGGCAAAAGAGAAACAGGAAATTTGACAACACATTTTACAAATTCTCTTCGCTATCGGGACTTGCCAAATGCTTTGCCCACACAGATACTGGAGATGTACTTATTTTGGAAATGTTGTAAAGGTTACATGGCCTGAAAACTAAAGAAAACAGGAAATGTGCTGGAGAAAACCACTTTGGCAGCTCTAGGCAGCATGTTCGAGACAGAGAAGCCCAAGAAAATCACCCTGAAGCTCCCTGGATTGAAGAGTGGTTGCAAAAGCTACATTAAATCACCTTTGTGGGGTGACAGAGAGAAGGACGTGATGGAGATGAGACACTTGAGTTATGCAGCGGTTCAAGCTCCATGTTCCTTAACCGTCTAGGTGAACTCAGGTTTACTATGTTAATTATGCATTGAAGATGGAGCATCTCATTTAAGCAATCCAATACCCTGAAGGTTAAGTTGAATGAGATTGAGGCAATGAGAAGCAGACAGGAGAAAGTGTCTGTGATTCTCCTGCACTGATAACAGATGGAGACCCACCAAGTATCAGGAAGAAAGAAGTTGGAACCGTAGAGTCATAGGAAGTACTGATGAGGATGTCTTTTTTTTAAAAATTTATTGCAGGAGCATGGTGTAGGTTTATGGTGTGCATCCTTGTAAGTCAACAGGTGTATAGAGACATTCAGTTCACCACCACCAGTCCAGTTCTTCCCTCACCATATCATTGATCCCTTTGACCCAATTTGCCCACCCCACTTCCCTTCTGGAAACCACTAATTTGATCTTATAGATGAAAAGTCTATTTTTCATTTGATTTAGTTCATTGTTTGCCCGGCTTCTCTCTAAACCGCGTCTGAGTGAAATTACACAAGTGTATCAGTGTGTCCTTAGAGCTCTTCACATTTACTGAAGCTGTTTATTATAAAATCGCTACAGAAAAACTTCAAATAACTTTTAATTCAGCTCAATTTACTCACTTGCCTGCTATTTTAAGAGAAAGATTTTTCTACCAGAACCAGTGACAACTTTTCCTATATTAAATGTCTATGAGAATTCTGTCTGGAGAAATCACTGACTTAAGTGGCCAAGAGTTGAAGTTGTACTTTCCAGGGGACCAAGGAGAACACAAGTCATGGGGTCACACCTGGCCCCCTCTTAGAGGTCTACCTCATAGGGGAAACTAATGCTCCCAAACTCACACTTTCTAGCCTCAAAAGCAACCTCCCACATTCACACTTTCTTTCTTCCCCGCTACTTTCACCACATTACCCAGTCTGCTGAGCTCGAAGATTAAAGACCTTCCCGTGAAACTGAGATGATCAGGTAAGGAGAAACAGAACTGCGTGCATTATTATCCACACCTTGGACCTCATGCTTGTCTAAACCTGCTGACAAAGGAATAAAGAAAGCCTGTTTGTGTCCAGGCTGGGCCCTCACACCTGGGACCCTCTGCTTTACATAACAATTTGAGCTCTCAGGGTTCTAGTTTTTGCTTTCAAAGAGTAAAGAGGAAGCAGAAAATATCCAAACCAAAATAACTTGCTACCCCTATAAAATAGTGCTCTGTGGGGATAAAATGAGGACTTTCTTTTAATATCCAATAGGTTCTTACAAAGAAGGTGTCAACCCACCCTCAGACATATTGAGGCCACATTTTAAAGATGCTGGCCTTAGAATTTGCTGTGAACAAAAATTTTTTTTCCTTAAACACCTCTTGAAACGGGTTCTGAGAATGTTACTTTTTCTCTTTTAAGTTTTATTGTGTCGCTTTCAAGTTATGTTTGCCTCATGTCAACTACTCAGAACAAAAAATCACAACTTCGGCTTCCTAGGTTGATTTTACGAACAAGGAATACATCTTCGGCTCATCATGAAGTCATAACCAAAAAGGACAGTGATGAGTTCCACTTTTGCAGTTTCCTAAAATAGCACACATGGGTGATTTCAAATTCCCTGGTATGGGACTTAAGTTCATAATGGTGTTACTGAACTTCCGTAGTGTCTTTTGCATTAAAATTACTAATTTCCTTACACAACACAAATGTTCACACAAGAATAAGATCTCAATGTGTAGTTGTACCTCTGAATTGTTGTGAGCTAAATGGTGTTCTCCCAAATTCACATGCTGAAAACCTAACTTCTAGTTTCTCAGAATATGACTACATTTGGGTATGGACCTCTAAAGAGGCAATTAGTTCAAAGGAGACCATAAGGGCACCCTAATCCAGTCTGACCAGAGTCCTCAGAAGAAAGGAGATTAAGACACAGAGAGACTCAGATACTTGCCTACAAAGACGTAAAAGACAAGAAAGATGCTTCAAAAGAGAACAACCCTGCTGGGTTAACCTTAACCTTGGGCTTCCAGCTTACAGAACTATGAGAAAAATACATTTCTGTTGTTTAAGTCACCAAGTCTGTGTGGTACTTTTTATGGAAAGTTCTAGAAAATGAATATACTAGTCATTTCCTATGTGTAAGAAAGAATGCTTGGAAATTCTTACTCAACCCAATTCTCAGATTCCATGAATCAGATGCAATGGTATGGTTGGACTATAGTAACCCATATTATATTTTGCCAGATTTTTTAAAATCTTAATCCTTAAAGGATCATAGGTCCCTTAAGAGAGGCACCTGATCTTGCCTGAAAACAGGGAAAAGAGATATTCACTGGAGCTGACAAGCAAAGTTGAGGGAAAAGTCTAGAGTATCCTCTCTATACAAAGAAAAATTGAAACAAGGGGAATTACTCTGTGGAGCACTGTCTTTCTCTTTTTATCTTGTCTCTTATCTTCTCTTGCCTCAGGTATTTATCTGCCAAAATGAGTTTTATACATTCAAAGTTGTAAGAGCTCAAAGTCGTTGTAGGGTGCAATGAATTAATATAATTGAGTACTTCTAATATGGCAGAGAAGAACAAAATACAGTGTGCTGGGAGGAGGGAAAGAGTTAACACTTCTGTGTCAAACTGTCCTAAGGACTTTACATGGATTATCGATCTCATTAAATTGCATGAAGATCCTTGGGGGTAGATATTATTTTTCTCTAAAGGAAAGGTACAGGCAGGAACAAAGGCAAGCAGAGGCAGGTAGGGAGAGGAGGAGGAAGCATGTTATTTATTTTCATTTAGTACATCTGGGTTGTTCTCCCCAGTCCTGGGTCATGAACCTGGGTCCCTGGGATGTCTGTGGACTGTGCCTGCCAGAGGCAGCAGACCTGCTACTCTACCAAGTAGCAGTATTATTAGATTCACTTTACAAATGCATTCACTGATGTTCAGGAGGTCACAAGTGCTGCCTACCTCATATTGCTCATAAGCAATGAATTTCATAGAGGGGGCTCTGGGACCACAGTTCTGAGCTACCATGGTCTGCTCCAAGTTCACATTTCCCTATTCTAGCAAATAGAGTCACATTAATTGTGTGTAGTCATTTCATACTTACCTTCCTATATAGCAAAGACAGGAGTTATTAGTATGAGTATCACACAAAACATGAATATGTGACTATCGCTAGCTCTCTTCAATTGAAAAGATGCATAATAACTAGCAGGAGAAAAAACAGGAAGACAGGAAGGACCAGTGAAGGACTGAAGCAGCATGTGTCCCATGGGATGGAATTTTGAGGGATTGGGGTGAAAATGAAGTGAGAACAGAGTTTCAGGGAGCTGCTACTCTCCGTATGGAGGATACTGACAGTGATGAAATGAAGAGAAAGAAGCTGAAGTATTTTTTTCCTAAGTTGCATTACTTGAGCTGATGACGATGTGCTGCCCAGTCATCGTGAGGTAATATTTTCCACACTATTCAGTGCCCTCGAGCCGAGTTGGACCACAACTGTGTTTTTGTTTTGTTTTTTCCAATTGTTATCCTGTGTCTGACCAACAGTGCATCGGGCTTCTAACACAAGATCATTGAGAGAATACTGAGAAGGAAGAGACTGTTGACCCAAAATTGGAAAGATACTCTATCAACCAGGATAGATTGCTTATGCTTTGTGTCAAATAGCACCAGATTTTCAGCCTTTACTTCTACTCACATACAAAGCCTTTACTTCTACTCACATAAAATCTGCTGATGTGTTCACGCATAGCAAACCTGATGTATTCTGACGGAGAACAACTCTTATTCTTGGTGATACACGGTCCCTCCAAATTGCGATACTTCTGTGGCAACACAAGGCTTCAGTTTAACCAAGACAGAGGAAGAAAACACAGCCACACACAGGTAAAAGGGGCGAGACAGGTGACCTTTCTGTTTCAGGCAAGGGGACGAAAACTGGAACTATTAGTAACTCCACATGGTAGTAATGTCTACTACAAATGAAGTAGCGACCACAGAGAGATTAGTTTTATAATGTGAAGGGAAATAGATGGGTGGGGACCCAATGTTTCATGCACAATACCAGACATGTTAGTGAGACGTAAGTTCACTTAACAGGAAAGTCTGAAGCCTTCATCACAATGTTGCAAATCCAGGGCTATTTTTACGCCAACTTCCTCGGACATATTTTCCTAGTGTCCTTGAAGGCAAAAGGGCAGTGAGATACTCTTGGTTCATTCAAGGTCCTGAGAGGTCTGCACCCAACAGGTTCCTCTGGAAACTTGGCAGCTGCCGTAGGACTTGAAATGAAACCAGTTTTGAAGCTGCCTTAATAGTATGATTTCTAATATCAACTCAGAGGAGTCACAAGACTGCCACAGCATAGACCAGAGACAGATGGATTTTTGAGACATGGTTGAATATTACTACTAAATTATCCAGAAATGGAAAGTCCTGGAAGCTAAGAAATTTCACAGCCTAAGGGACCTGAATCAATCTCTTATTCAGGCTCATCTGTGGACTCAAAGAGTAAAACCTACTTTTGGGGGTTGTACCTGCTTGGGCCCAAGAAACGTTAGGGCCTGTGGAGAGCCACCGACGTCTGCACGTCACATTCACTCAGAGAAAGGCACACTGATGGACATGTTTCAGGGAGCGGGGAGTGGACTAAAGCATGCGCCGAGAGGTGCAGTGTGTCCGTGTGAGGATGCTGGGACACACGAGGAGGAGAAAAAGGAGCTTTTCTATCCTATGTTTACCTTCAAATAGACTTTGCACCCCTTTTTTTCAGACTTGATATTTTTGATTGACTAAGCAGAGACGGGGCCCACATAAGCTTTAGTATATAGCAGATGGGCAAACAGGTTCTTGTCTTTAATGAATTACCAGTATAAACAATTAGCATTTTGTCAGCATTCGTGTTGCCTGGGTCAGCTCCAGTCACCATAGCAAAACACCACAGTCTGGATGGCTTGACCAACAGACATTGTTTTTCTCACAGTTCTGGAGGCTGAAGTCCAAGAGCAGGCTGTCCTGGTTGCAGGTCCTAGTTAGAGACCCCTTCTTGTCTTACAGACACATAACTTCACGCATTTCCTCACATGGTGGAGAGAGAGAGAGTGTAGTCCCATATGCGGGCCCTACCTCATGACCTCTGCTAAACTTAATCATCTCCCAAAGGCTCCACCTCCAATTACCATCACATTGGGGGTTAAGACTTGAACATATGAATTTGCAGGAGCATCATTTGGTCCAAAGCACATGTCATGCTCCTGCCTCCCTCCAGCCCCTCTCTTCACCTGCAGACAAGCCCCTTTCGGTGTCTGCGCCCCCGCACCTGTGCCCCTAACCGTGGTTCTGGCCACCCTGGGCCACCTGCTGTCCATGCTCACCTTTGCTGGAGGAAGCCCCTTTGCTCTTCCCACTGCAGTGACGCCCACTGTGGGGAGAGCTCCGTCCACACCCCCTTGGCTTCCCATTCACTCAGCATCCAAACATCTGTGTCCATCACCTCACTCCATCCCCGGGGCAGGGCAGTGGGCAGGCTTCTTGGGAGAAAGAGAGAAGAGAGAGGGAGAGGGAGAGAGACAGACAGACACCGGTGCCCCAGGGGCAAGAGACCCAGACATAATAAATGCGTGCCGAGTGGAAACCTGCTCTTGGCATAATATTTGACTTTGTAGAGAACACCCAGATGCTTTCCAGAACTGGTTTCTCGAATTTGAAAGATATTGCTGGGGACTTGCTCCTATGAGAAGCACCCAGAGGCCACATGCGGCTTCCGGGCCCCGCGGGCAGGACACCTGCCCAGGCAGGTGCGTGCCTTCCAGGAGTCCTTCCATCCGCAGGACTCACAGGCGGCTGCTCACAGGTGGGCTGAGCCAGAGAAGCCTCCAGTCTGGTTTTACCTGCTCTCTCCTGACACTTTGCAACCAGTTCTGACACCGGGTCCCAGCACAGGCACACTTCTGACTCTAATAACACAGGGGCTCAGCACACCTTCCTGTGTACTTTCCTTCTCTGCTCTGTGTTAGGCTCCGCAACTGGCCTTTTCTTCCTGCCTTCCAGGGCTGCCCCAAGGTGCAGGTGGTGCCGTGAGTTGAGTTTATCAGGAGGCATCTGAGTCCACTGGAATCATCTAGAAGAACAGGAAGAGAAGCAGGACATCACAGGTGTCTTCAGTCTCCCTGGGCTGGCAGCCCAGGGAAGGGAGGACAAGGGAGAGCAGGAGGGGAGAGAAAGAGCAGGAGGAGAGAATCAGGCAAGAAGAGAGAAAGGCAGGAGAGAGAAAGCAGGAGGAGAGAGAAAGCAGGAGGAGAGAGAAAGAGCAGGAGGGGAGAGAAAGAGCAGGAGGAGAGAGAAAGAGCAGGAGGAGAGAGAAAGAGCAGGAGGGGAGAGAAAGAGCAGGAGGAGAGAGAAAGAGCAGGAGGAGAGAGAAAGAGCAGGAGGAGAGAGAAAGAGCAGGAAGAGAGAGAAAGAGCAGGGGAGAGAGAAAGAGCAGGAGAGAATTAGGCAAGAGGAGAGAGAAAGAGCAGGAGGAGAAAGAAAGAGCAGGAGGAGAGAATTAGGCAAGAGAGAGAAAGGCAGGAGAGAGAAAGCAGGAGGAGAGAGAAAGAGCAGGAGGAGAGAGAAAGAGCAGGAGGGGAGAGAAAGAGCAGGGGAGAGAAAGAGCAGGAGGAGAGAGAAAGAGCAGGAGAGAATTAGGCAAGAGGAGAAAGGCAGGAGGAGAGAGAAAGGCAGGAGGAGAAAGATCAGGAGGGGAGAGAAAGGCAGGAGAGTCTGTTATTGGGGTGCCTGGCTTCCAGTGGAGGTGAAGGCAGTGGAGGAGCAATACGTTAAATGAGGCTGACAACGCGTGAAGTGGAAAATGTCACCTGCAGAAGAGAGACACAGTGAACTTTAGTTTTGACTTAAATTAATGGGAACTCAAGGAGAGAAACCTCCCAGTGTTTCCAGAGAAGCGGCGAGGCCTGGAGCGGGCGCCGGCTGAGCACTGCCTGCAGGCCTGTGCGGACCCGTCCACCGGCCTCACACTCATGCGCCGTGATGCGAAATAATTCGTCACATAAATACCTCAGTCAGAGGGCTGTCACCTCAAGCAAGCTTTGACCTCCCAAGAGCAAACTCGTTTTTTCTGCTTTTCATTCTTTCGGGGCCTGGCCTGGGGGAGCCCAGGACATAAGGCCCTCCAGCCAACAGTGACACAGCCTTCCTGGGGCTGGCAGGCGGGTGAGAGGGGCTCTGGAGTCGGGATGAGGCGGGAACTCAGCAAACTGCCGTGTCTTCATCTGCACAGCGTCCACAACGAGGGGGACCTCAGAAAGTGTAAAGAAAGGAACATTTGTGAAAGAAACCAGCTGCCCCTACTCAGGAGCAGGTGCGGGGCCAGGTGCGGGGAGGGGGACCCAATTCGGATCACAGGAAGGGATGGCAGCCCCAGATGCCGGCCTGCAGGTGCAGGCTCTCTGATACGTGACCTAACACCAACTGCAAAGCACAGATGACACCCTGCCATTTGCAAGATGGACCAAGAGGGAATTTGGCTTAGTGAGTGGAGTCAGAAGGAAAAAGACCACATTGCATGATGTCACTTGCATGTGGGCTATAAAGAAACCAGACCAACATATGAACCAAATCAAACCACGGTAGACTGTCCATCTCTAAGACCAAATTAGTAGTTTCCAGAGGGCAAGGGAAGCAGGCCGGGAAATTGGATTGAGAGGATAATCATCAAGTAAAGGAAGAGCTGGCATGGTGAATGTCATGTACTGTATGTAGATGTTGATTTGCAAAGATGTACGCCTGCCACCGATCCTGTTAGGATCAAATGTTTCTTTGATAAAATGAATTATTAAAAAATAGAAGGGCCTATGCCAAAGTGGAGGACTCCTGCTTGGGAACAAGTAGACTCCTGGCTTGTTTGTCCCCAGACAGTCTCGAAACCTCAGGCTTGAACACCCAGCACTGCTAAGTCGAAGCCTTGGCAGTGGACGGGGTGGGAAACACTGTGAGGAGAAGTCCTAGTGGAATCGGGCACACGGAGGGGACAGCAGAGGTGGAGGTGGGGTTGAAGGATTGCTGTGGCTGCAGGAATGATCTGGCACCATTTGGGAAGCTGAGACAGCTGTTTGGAGAGAGCTGATTAGCATCTCCTGCGGAAGCCAGAGGAATAAAGAGGTGGATGACGAGTTGCTAGGAGAATTAGCATCTTAAATAAGAGACATAAGTGCGATGGGAACAGAGGCCATCTAAGTGGCTCCTCCTGGGCTGCTCTGCAATAACGTGAGTGTTAGATAGGCGCTAAGGGAGCCCGAGAGAAAAGGAGACTATAAATAAAACCAGCACCATTGGAAACAGACGCTGCCCGGGCATTTGTTTATTTGCAGCCACCACCCCCTCACCCCACCTGTTTATTTTGAAATAAATGATCAGATGAAAAGGAAGTAGATATTAAAGCCATTGCTACTGATTCTCAATTCCAGGAGCCTGCCTCTGGGCCAGGATAAAGGAGCTCACACCCCTTCCTCTCTCTGGGGCAGGAGACACCCACCTCCTGATAATACCACTCCATCATGGTCCCAACTGATAATGCTGCTCCACCATGGTCCCAAACGTCTCTGCGTGTCAGTGCAAATATGAATTGCCCTTTTCCTGCGCAGTGCTCCCACCAAGAGTCCTCTCCCTCTGATGTCGTCCCACCTGCCTGCTAAAGAAAGCACTCAGGAGCTGTTGAGTGGGCTGTTCCTACAGCGGGGGCTTTGTAAGGACTGTGGTCACCCAGCCGCCCCCGTCCCCCGCCTGTCCTAAAGAATTAGGAAAAGCCCTGTGTGGTCTGTGAGTTCTCGGAAAGGCGTGTTTTCTCAGTTGGTAATAAGAACACACACGTGCAAGTTTGCCCAAGGGAGGACGTATCTGAGAACTGGATGTTAACAAATGACATTGGTATAAGCCGTGCTTCCCAAGGTCAAGCCGTGCTTCTTGAAGGTTCTGCAAGGAAGATCGCGGTTAGGAGGTGTCATCAGTATTAATGCTGCCCCTGCGACTGCAAGATTTCCACTCTCTGCTCCAGATCCTTCAAGGGCACAGACTCATTACCAAGCACTGTGGGTGTTCCCGGGCCTACCTGTAGCCACCTTCCTGGCCTTTGGGGGAATCTGCTGCAGTGACATCCCTTGGCCCCTGGTCCCTGGTCTCACCTGAGCAAAGTGGGCTGGAGAAGACTGCTTCCTCTAGAGGGTGGCCTTTTCCACCACAACCGTCCTCCTTAGGGCTGCCTGATGGGAGCCGCCACCCTGCTGCCCCCAGGACAGCCCCCAGTGGCTTGCAGAAGGCTTCTTGTGTTCAGTGCTTTGGCTCTTTGGACACGTAGAGTCCCTTTGCCCAATGGAGACTGAAGGAGACGGTTCCCCCGAGTGAGAGGGGAGAAGGCGGCCATGGAGAGACAGGACAGGCCCATTGACAAGACCTCTGCTTCCTCCATTAGTCATTGTACTTCTCTTGTTTCCTGCTTGTTTGCCTGGGGATGCACTTGTGTCTCGGGTGAAGGCCCACAGTCCTTCCAGGGCCATCAGCATATTTGAGACACCGCCACTTGGGCCTTTGAGACAACGCCACTTGGGTTCAGATTGAGACCTTTACCCCTCACATTCCTGTGACACAAAACAGCTCACCGGGCACATTGCACGTCCCCCCTCGGCTTGCACAGGAGCCAGGGAACCCCTGGGCACCGTGTCATTCGACACTGACAAATGAGCAAGCCGAACCAGAGAAGCTAAGGGACCCACCCCTGAGCGCACAGCTTCTCGTGGTGGCTGGAGACTTAGGTCCGGGTCTGATTCCAGGTCAAGCGTACTCTTTGTGTCTCAAAGTTCACTGCATTCTCATTTCTGCTGGGGAGACGTAGTAGACACAAGCTGGTTTTCACAGTGAAGAGGAGCAAGTCCTCCAGCTTAGTCACCATACCCGCTTTCTGTCTGTGGATGGTAACATGACCACAGTGGTGATGGAGTCTCCAAAACCAAATGGATTTCCACAAAGCAGAGATTTCCAACTCACGAACGCATAGGGCACCGAGAAGCAGGAGGGAGGCCCCTTGAAGAACATACCAGTCTAGTGCCTCCTGGACCCATGAGTTTGTGACCCCCGTACCTGCCCCTTTCTCCTGTCCCCACTCATCTCACAGGTCAACAAAGCTAGAACTATGAGAGGACATCGCTGTGCCTGAACGTCCCTCCCAAGCTCCCACAAAATGTGACGGGCAGCCCGTCAAGCCTTCCAAACCACCACCGTCACCTTTACCCTTGAACTCTGAAAAGTAAAATATTACACGTTGCTTCTTCAGAGGTATTAAATTCAAGAGGAAAGGAAATGCACTCTTCCATTTGTTTAAAGTTGGTTAGAGAACCACTCTTTCCATTGGGAGTTACTTAGACTTTCCAAAAGTTTGCTTCAAACCAACTGGGTGAAGATGGGGATGGGGCAGACAACCATGCTCCTGTGTCTGACACCCCTTCTCTGGGTTGCATTCCTTAGAGAGATGGCATACGTGTCCTGGAACCAAAACACCAGGTCAGAACTACAGCCCTGGGATGGGGTTTCTCCAGACGGATGATCTAGAAGGTTCTCAATACTACAGACCGAATGCCAAGAGTCAGCATATGAACTCTCAATGTTCCGTTGGAGAATTAATTGCCCAGTGCAGTGTGGTCCCCCACCAGCACTCGCACAGATTTCTAGAAGACGAGGAGGCCCTCGCTGCCACCGACACGGGGACTGTCAGATGACCTGTCCCCACCAGGAGCAAGTGCCCAACCCTCAGCTGCCTCCTGGGTGGCTTCCCCACCTCACCAAGGGGACTCTCCCACAGGGAGAGGCCCACCCTGCACCTCAGGAATGAGAACTAGAAAAGGAAGCAGGAGCGAAATGAATTCAAATCAAATGAATGGTGACAATGATCACGACCCTGGTGCCAGGCCCAGACTTGGAGACTCTGCATTAAATAATGAAATCCTCAGAGTCCTATGCATTGTATCTGCATTCTCTAAGTGATGAAACAGGCTTGGAGAGGGCACATGAAGTGGCCCACAGCCAGTCCCTCCCTGGGTGGAGCAGAGACTCCAGTCATTTACATGCCATCATCGTTAGTCTCCCAGAGGCCAACAGCTCTGAGCCACGTTGTTTCTTTTCCTTTATAACCAGCAGGCCCCGTGAGATTGAATTGGCAAAGACAGCATTCCTGCCTAATGAGCGTATGAAAACAGAGGTGTGTAGAGAAGCCTTTGCAAGTGTCCCTGCGGCTGGTGACAGCTGGCCAGCAAGCGGCTCAGCGTTAACATCACCCTGCGGCCATCCTAAGTCATCCTGCTGGTGGCTTTCAAGACAGGCAGGGCTCTTTCCCCAAAAACACCGCACCCCCGGAGGCCTGGGCCCCCACCAGGCTGCTCCAGCAAAGAGAGCGTTGTTTTAGGACCAGAAAAAGGAGTCCCTTCCTGCGTGAGCTGGCAGTCTGCTCCGCTCCTATGCTAGAACGGGGTGCATCAGGCCCGCTGCACAATGCAGCCCGTGGAAAAGACCCCTTTTTAATGAATCTCCTTGTGTCCAGCGCTGCTGAGGTCAAACTCTGCTGATTTAAAAACTGCCTGTAGCCACGAATGGAAAAGCCTTATTAGTGTCTACTCCATTCAGCTGGAAACTGTTAGTGTACGTTTAGGCCAGGCCAGACTGGCATTTGCCTTTGAACTATCTTTGAAAAATGAATGCGCTAAGCATGCCGTTGAATTAGCACAGCAGAGAAAGCGCTCCTGTAAACACTCACATTCAATCATTCTCACGTCCGCACTGAAGAGTGGCCAGGGACATCTGTCTCTCAGTGTTCGGTCACTCGTATCAGATACCATGTCTTCTTTCCAAAACACCAATGTTAATTTCTTTATAAAATTGTGACTGGAGAATTTCTTCCTTGGCTCTTTTGGGTTTTGAAATCTAATCGAGGATTCAGAAAGAGGCTGGGACAATGGGAGGGTGTGGGGGGAGCCGCTCCAGCCCAGGGGAGAGAAGGTGGGCAGGTGGATGCTGACCTACCTTGGGGACCAGAGTGGCAGCTCCCAGTGCACTTGAGGATGTGCTCTGTCTATTCTAGGTGGTTGGAAAATACCCTGAGCTCCCACCGGTTGCTTGCAGCTCCTGCCCAAGCCGGGGTTGGATGACATTTTTCCCAACCTGTTTTAACAAGCATGGGATAATCACCGCCCTGTTTGACTGAAAGACTCAATCTCAGAATAAGTGGAGCCGTCGGCAAATGGCGCTGAATACTGTGATTCCAAAGCCAACCAAAGACCCCTGGAACCTGGAGCATGGGGGACACGACAGCTGAGGCTAATCCCTGTCCCCTGCAGGCGTAGAGCTGTGCGGAAAGCAGCCACTTACATTTCTAGGAAACAAATGTGATGCTTTTCAAATCCATCTCAGTTCCGAGTGACCCCTGAGAGCCTCTGGGGTTTCTTCAAAGGGTCGAGTGGAGTCGGTCAGGAACGGAGGCCAGAGCTGCGTGAGCACCAGACTAGGGACCCGAGGCGTCTGAGGAGGGTGGGATGGGCAGAGTCACCCCAAGAATAAAGGAGGTGGAGCCCTTCCCAGAACACTGTCTTTATTATTAACTTTATTGAAGAAACACCGCCTGGCAGCATGTGCAGGTTTAAGGTGCCTGACACCATCTGTCAGCATCTGCACGGAACACACCAGTGTCCCCACCACCAGTGCAGGCGCTCCCTGGGGCAGCGCTTTATTTTTGTTTTTATTTTTTTTATTTTATATTTTGTTATTATTGAAGGGATGTTAATTTGACAATGACTTGTTCTGAGGTAGACATAGTAGTATTTTCACATTTACAAATAGCATAGCAGAATTCCTAATATCCCCCCGCCTTTTTCTTCATTTACAGTTAATTCCTTTTATCCCGTTTCCCCCACGCTCCCCCGGCACTTTGGTGCCCCCTGATTTGCCTTTCTGTCTCTCATCTCTAAGAATCCATTGTTGTTTGTAATGTGTTCTCTGTCTGTCTCTGTCTCTCTGTCTCTGTCTCTGTCTCTGTCTCTGTCTCTCTCTCTCTCTCTCTCTCTCTCTCTCTCTGTCTCTCTCTCTCTCTCTCTCTCTCTCTCTCTCTCTCTCTCTCTCTCTCTCTCTCTCTCTCTCTCTCTCTCTCTCTCTCTCTCTCTCCCTGGGGCAGTGTTTTAAACACAGCAGTTGAATGATGCTGGAAGGTCAGAGACTCTCCCCTCCAGGGCCTGGCCATGTCCCGCTCTCTTGTGCAAACACGTTTGTGTGTGCGTAGAATATCCACGAACCTGTAGGGGGCTAGTTATTTGATTTGCTTGGACTGAATTCATTTACAGAGTTGGTGCTGCTCAGTTCTTTGAAAAAGCACCTCACACTCCAAGGAGAGGAAGGGCTCCCAGGGTTAGGCCCCGCTTTGGGGAGCAGGGCTGTTGGACACCAGCTGAGGGACAGCGCGGGCAGGGCTCTGCTGCTCCCAGAGCAGGAAGGACACACACATGGCCTTGGAGAAGACCTTCATGGGTTGACCACAGGGGATGGGTGGGGGGACAGTCACAGTTCATCCCCTTTCCTCCTGGGTCTTTAACTCCTTGTGGAAGGAACACAGGGTACCCCAAAGCACCCAAAAGGAAACCTGTCAGCAAAATAGGTGATGAGCAAAGAAGCCTGAGATCCCTGGGGGAGGCCTGGAAAGGGCCGGATCCCTTCTCCTGGGACACTGAGAGGCAGTCCTGGGAAGAAGGGGTCTCATCAGGCCCTGCGGCAGGGGCTCAGGCTCTAGCCCCCCTACTCCCCCTGAGACACACCACAGAGCATCAAACGCTCCTTCTCCTTCAGTGCAGCGTTTAAATGAAAAGTGGGGAGAAGACTGAAAATAACATGGCACAGTGTTATCAAAGTCCAAATAATAAGCAATCCCTAATGGAGGGTGAGAGTGTCATTTTTTTGTTGCTTTGTTTTGTTTTTTTGTTGAGCACCTAGCACTAAGTGTTACAAAGAAAAGAGCTTCAGTGCTCTGCTGTTCCACCCAGTCATTCCCCCTTCAGGAATGTACCCTAAAGAAAAGTCAGAGACTCGAACTAAGCATACATGCAAGGACATAATAGGTTGTAATTAAAAGACTACTAATGTAGAAACAGTCTATGAACAAAAAGATGATGCTGTCATTAAAAATCAGAATGAGATAGATTTACACAGGTGTGCCAAGGTGTCTATAAAGCAAAAATATAAACTGCGAAATATAAAGCTGCTTTCATGGCTAACTCTGTGCAAATGCAGACCACTCCTCCTAAGACACACAAGGAGAAAACAGATCGGAAGGAAATACAGAAAAACAAACTGGCATTTCTAGACAGGTGAAATTCTGACTAATAATTCTTTTTGATGCTCTCTAAAATTTCCAGTGTGTGTGACAGCACTTTAATGATGTAAATAGGGAAGGAATATTATCTTCAGGGGAAATTAAAGCTCGGAGGTATGGTTGATAGAACATTCCCAATTGTTGAAGTGAGTGTTCAGGTGAAACCTCAGCTGTCAGATTGTGAGGAGGACCTCAGGGAGGACTTTCTCAGGCAATCCCTGAGGCCAAGGACCCTCTTCAAATGAGCTAACCTGGGCTCCGGCTCAGCCTCTGACCCCAGATCAATCCCTCCACCTCCCAGCCTCTCTGTCAAGCCCCAAGACCTCAGCTCCCAGCAGCCTCCCACAAGCAGGTCAGAAGGGAGAGCCCACAAATCCTCCTCTTCCCTGCCCTAACCTCGGGCTCCCCTCACTCTGGGAGTCAGAGGAGCAGCTCCTAACCCCAAGCTGGGCTCCTGTGGACAGAGGGAAAGAATGCTGGCTGAGTGGAGGAGAGACAGCCCCTGAACTGTGGGAGCTGGGCCTCCCCAAAAGAATTAGGTGGATGTGTGACCAGGTCCTTCGTCGCCATGCAACAGATTCAAGGGCTTCCTTTTACTGCCTGGGAGAGAAGGCAGAGGCCATTCTCTAGCTCCTGTCTCCACCTGACTTTTCTCCTCTGCTGGGGAAGAAGCGAAGAAGAATGAGAGCCCAATTGCTGGGGACTGCCAACAGGAGCCGGGTGCAGAGGTCAGGGCAGAGTTTTCCCTGGACCCGCATTTTTTAGCCGTACCCCAGAGAGGTGTGGGCACCCTCTGAACTAGGGGAAGGTTGTGAGGAGCTGGCTGGGATCCTCGAGTCTAAGCTGTGTTCTCCAACCAGCTGTCCTATGAAGAAAGTCCCCAGACTGAGCTGTAGCGATGTCTTCGCTTTATGTCCAGAAGTGCTGAACGGGAGGATGAGTTGTACTATAAAGCAATAAATTCCCAAACATCCAACACATATATGTGAATATAAACAATCAAGCAATAAAGTTCATCCTGAATATCCAATATTTATATAATATAAAAACATCTACATATATGAGTTCATATACACATACATATGAACGTATGTTTTATGCTTATTCAAGCAAAAAATTCCAGGGTCAACATTTTCTATTTATATATATATAGAAGGTACATTGCATGTTATATATCATGGAACTATATTATTCCACTCAAATACTGAGAATGAAAGTATAGAAAACATACAAGAAACATACAAAGAATTTTTCAGCAGAATTTTTACAAAAGACTATATAAATACAGCCAGATATCCTCTGTGTAAGCAGGCTAGTAAAGTTTCTGAAGGCAAATATCTGGAAAATATCTTTGCTGTGGTCCCTGGGAGGGTTTCTGGGACATCTGATTGCTCCTCACAAATAGCCTTTTAGCGACTTCAGTGGAAATGAAACAGAACCTTATGGATCTTGTTTTAACTGACACAAAGGACTCAAAATTTATAAGAAAAGGTTCTTGGCAAAGTCATTAGAGTTTGTTGAACCCAAGCATTAGAAAAATAGTTTGATTATTTTTGCCAACTCCAACCTCTGCCAATTTGCTACTATCCCTAAGTATTTACTAGCATTTTTCCAGATTGAATTTCCTATCCATATTTCTAAATGTTCTTGGCTGCTCTTCTGATAATTATTTGGAGTACTTATCTGTGCAGGGAGAATACGCTTCATTCGGGGAAAATTGATCCAATGTCATACTAACTTTGGATGGTTTTACAAATCACAAAATTCTTTTTTGAGACACACTCCATCTCATTCTGCCAGCACTGCCCTGGGAGATCATCAGAGCGGCCCCATTCCTTGGAGAGAGAGAGCAAGGTGCAGGGAGGACCAACGACTTTGAGAAAGCTCCATCATCAGAAAAATGCAGCAGCAGGGTTGAAGGCAAATTTCCCAAAACCAGACCCCACCACAGGCCTGGTGTGAGCTAGGCTGTCCGAACTAGTCGTCCCTAAAAGTATCCCTGAGAACCTTGCTAAAGATGGAATGGAGACATCCCCAGGGTTGGGCCAGAAGACAGCTGGGCTCCAAACTCCAGAGAGCTGAGTGCTCTGGGCAACACCTCTGCCTGTACCTCTCTGTCCTGGGGACTGACTCACCTCACTCTTTGAAACATATTTTCTCTCTCCTCGGGTCCTTAATGCACCAGTAGGATGACTCATCCTTTGAAGCTTTCACAAATAGAAAGGCTTCCTTCCACTATAAGAATATACATGTGATGAAAGCCCACCAAAGTGCTACAAACTATGCAAACAGTGTTCTTAATAAAGCTATATTCCATTTCTAATCGGTAGCTCCACCGAATTATGCAAGTTCCGTGCTGAGAAAATGATAAAGTGATTAGCCCATCTTTTGCAACACCTCCCAATTTAGTATTCAGGCATTTAATTCATGCTCTGTTTGCACCCCACTTCCAGATCATTCATACAGATGTTTGATAGACTGAATTTAACACAACCTGTGTGCACAGCACCAGCACCATGCCCTGCTTCTCTCCCCAGCAGTGGCCCTGCCTCCCCCCATCCTTGGCCACACCTCGGGGCCCTGGACACCAACCATCACCCTTTACTCAAACCCTGGGCATAGCCCATTCCATGTCCTCACATAGAAATGTATGTGCTAGGGACGTCCGAGTACTGGGAGCCTGCCTTGTTGCTAGTCGTCATTTTGTCCGAGGGCACAAGTGGTCAGTGATATAGATGTGTCCCAGAGAAGAGCCTTTTGGGGTCTAGAAGAGGAGTTGGGGTATAAGCCAACCTCCACCTTCCCCTCCCCCATCTAAGTCTTCATTCAAGAGGAGACATGAACAATGTAGGAAAGCTCCAAAGACGGGACCCAAGGGAGCATGGCCTTTGTCCCACACACGAGGTGACTCTAATGAGGAAGATACACACACACACACACACACACACACACACACACACACACACACACGGGACACACAATTTTGTCCCACTGAAGACGCTCTTCCTTCAAGCACTCACGGCACCCATGGCCCGACGAGTGTCTGCCGTCTGTTGCCAGTGGCCTGAGAACATCTGAGGGCACCAGAGACAGCGCCCCGACAGAGACCCACTGTTTTCTTTCTGGTTCACAAGCCAGAGAGGAGCTCTGAGATTCAAGAAAAGTAGAGACGGTGTCAGTGCTCGTCTCACTCGCTTCCGACGTGAGATGGAAGTCGCCCCATGGACTGAGGTTCTCTCCGTCACACAGGTGGGTGGTGTGGCCCCCTGCCGCGCAAACAGGACATCGGCGAAGAGAAGGTACTTGCCTGTTTCAGCACGTGTGCACGCGACTGCTCGATGGGGTGACTGCTGAGCGCCAGGCAGCTGCCAGGCGCTGAGAACTAAGGTCACAAAGAAGACAGCTCTCGCCATCAGAGTTTGGGAAAAGCGGTGACACTGACCACAGCTCTGCAGCCACCTGGACAGTGAGGCCACCTCCTCACTGGACCTGGAACACAGAGCGGTCCTCTCGCTGTCGGGACTGCAAATCCCAAACCTGGTGCCACTGAGTCCAGATGGCAGGAAATGTGCCCTGAAATGCAAGTTATGATTCTTCAAATAAACTTGAACAGAATTGTTCAGAAAACTGAATTTTACAAACAAGTTGGTCTCACCTTAATTCTAGTTTAAAATTATATCTTCTGCTTATAACGACAAATCATAGTCAGAAAATGGTTTTCTTTTTTTAAAAAGAGAGACAGGAAGGAACAGAGAAGAGGACAGCACACTGAGGAGGAAAGGGCAGGAGGGAGGGAGAAAGCACTTTGGGGCTAACCCCTCCCCACCCGCTCCCGGTCTGTGCCAGCTCCTGCGGCTTCATGGGGACACGAGCAGAGCAGTGAGGGGCCCGCATGGAGGAGACTCCGGGGTGTCTGCCTCACAGAGGAGAAATGGAAGCCTCTGCAAGCGCTCAGGCACCGCCCCCGAAAAGAGAGCCCAGGGCTGGGCTGCTCCCCAGGAGGAAACCCTGCAGGCAGCGCCACAGGATACCATGGATTGTTCTAGATAATTCTTTGTCCCACCCTTGCTTGGCCCCTATCAAACCCAGCCCTCCACTGGGTGTTCCGGTTCCTGAGGAAGAGGACTGGTTACTGTTTGTCAGTCCCCTCTTTCTGGTGTTACCCCAGCGGGGACCCGTACGTGTTTATCTCTCAATGATAAACCTGGAGCAGTAGCCCCCCCAGGATCCTCACAGATTTACTCTGGGAAAGATACCCTTCTCCCCGGCTCTGTCTTCCTCTCACGGCCCCCTCCTCCCCGCTCCCCCCCAGCCTCCCAGCGTCTTCCTTCCCTACTGCTGTCCCTGGCCAGTCCCTGCGTCCTGCTGCCCAGACTCACAGGGGAGACTGTCCCAGGGAATGTATGGAAACCTGCAGGCGTGGCTCAGAATAGGGCCGACAGCACCCCTCCTGCCTCAGCAACCTGAGTCCCAGCCCCACCCCCAATTTGATGTTCAGTGTATTAAAGCCTGAATCAAATGAACACGCCCAGGACCTGCCACCTGCCTGGAGACCAGCGTGCCTGCCTGAGCAGACAGCTAAGCCAACAGGACATGCCCCCATCGGCCCGCCTCTTCATCAGCCTCCTGCAGACGGCAGCCAGCTGGAGTCCACTGCAATTTGGAAATGACGGGCTGCATCATCCAAGTCCTCTCTCCAATAACCCCCAGTCTTTCTGTCAGCACAGGAGAGTAAAAAGATTTCCAATCATGGCTATTTTAAAGGCTCTGTGTTACCGTAAATATTTGCTGCATTCCAGCTCCTTAGTGGTGAAAATCAATCCCCCTTACATCTACAAAGGCTCCCTTCTCCAAGCATTCCAGCCAGGGAGCCCTGGGGACTTGAGTTCCCTTTCGGGTGGGTATCTGTGTCCGCTTTGTACTGAGAGTTGCCTGGTCACCACCAGGGTTTCTTTCCAAGGGAAAATATGCAGAGATGAAGGAACGAGAACCCAAAAGGGAGGGGGAAAAGAAGCCAGGGCTCCGTTTCATGTTCCTGGACCTTAGGATACAAACTTAAAATATCTACCAGACCTTGAGCAAAGGTGTCCATACTGAAGTCCCCAAACACAGGAAGATATTTCTTGCATGCTTCTGAACTCAGCAACTTTTCAAAGTTGCAAGCCCCCAGGGAGACGGAGACTGCTAGATCCTAAGAGCTCTCCTTTCCTCCTCCACCTCTGGCCTTTCTGGAAGGCCTGCTGGAGTGAGAACTTAGTTTGCATTTCCCACTAGAAGGGAAAACTTCCCTGCTGCCCTGGGTCCCAGGCACGGCCTCAGCTGGTGAGATCTCAGCAGCCTGGGAAATTAGTGCACTGAAGTCCAAGCCCTCTTCCCATTGGCACGGCAGCTAATGGGAACCGATAGATTGCTTCGTATTCCACTGGGCGAGGAATCACCCAAATTTCAGATTTCGATTGTATGAGAAATCACTTCGGCAATTCAGCAGCAAGAGCACATATAACTGGGTTTTTTAAATCTTATTAGAGTGTGACAAAAATCAGAAAATTCATTGCTGTGCACCGGCAGCCTGTAAATGCACAAAGTACAAGCAGCCCCGTCTGGAGAATTTTAATGGAGGAAAGCAACCCACATATAGTCAGGGCCCCTCTGAGACCACAGGGTGCTAAGGGGGCTGCGAGGTGGTTTAGCAAATCCCATTCATTTCTCTGCCTGAAGGAATGGGCAGCAAGTGTTCCTTGGAGCTCCTGGGGATCCCCCTGCTTTGGGTTCCAATTGTGTTGTCCGGAAGTTCCGTGTCTAAGAGAGGGGGCTCTGGAAAGTGTCCAGGAGAGAGGACTCTGGAAACAGTGTCTAGATGAGGGGACCTCTTGGACCAAAGCTCAGGATGGAGGCTTTCCATTGGTAGTTTTGCAAGACATGTGTATGCCTGCCCTCTCCAGGAGCCCCCACTATTCCTTTAGGAGCCCTACAATAAAACAAATCCAGCTTCCAGATCATCCTGCCTTTCCCGAAGTGTGACCTGGGGACACAGACACTCTCAGCTCTCAGGCAGAGCTCCGAGGGTCTGCCCATTTGATCAGTCAAAAGCAGAGCGTAACAGTGACAGGGGCCATCTACCGGTATTTAACATGCATGGGGCACCACACTCCTTGGGTGGATTAAGTTATTAACTATCCCCACAGCCCTTTGAAATAGGGTGTGTCACCATTCCACTTTAGAGATTAGGAAACGAGGCAAGAGAGGACCTGGAGTTGTCACACCCAAAAGTCTATTAGAAGCAGAACCAGGACAGGAGCCCACTGCCCCAACTAAACACTCTCTCTGGACAGCAGGGTCCACTGAAGGTGCTTCTCTGTTTTCCTGTGGTCACTTCTGGTTCATATGTGATGCTCAGCGGGCAGCTTCTGAGAAGGCACACACCCAGCCCCCAAGGAAAAGGACAACAAGTCTGATCATCTGTCCAGGTTCACCAAGATGGGGTAGGAGAGACTAACCCCCGTGGTGATAGCACTAAGACTGATGGTATTTCTTATGGCAAATTAACCCCGGTTATGCTATGGGCTGAGGGACCTGCTCGGTTCCAGGGATCAGGCGAGACTCAGACAAGGCGTCAAGCAGCAGGAGTCTCAGGACTGTGTCCACGGCCTGGGCTGGACTGCAGACATACAGACACCAGAGGGGTCCCAAGGTTTCTGTGAGTCCCATCCAAAACTCTGCTCTTGAATCTTCATGCAAATGAGATCTTTTAAGTCGACTCTGAGTTGGTAAGAAATCAAGTAGAAGATTATTTTTCTTCCATGGTTCAAAGCTTGAAAATTATACAAGCTCTGAGCTGATAAACTCAAATAACAAGAGAAAAATATTGAAGGAGGAAAAGTCAGATTTAAAATGCGAAAGGATGGCACAGTTTCTAGAATTACCAAGTTTCTAAATTTGGAAGGGACCCTAGATACCATTAACTCAGTTTCGTCATTTCAGAGATCAAGATGCCAAGGTCCAGTGAATAAATGAATCCTCTCTGCTGGAAAGTAGCAACAGTAGTCGCTAAGTTCAAGTCTTCCACAAGTCCAAGGGCACATCTCCTCCCTGCCTGCCTCTTGGAAGAGACTTTGAGAACGGCTCACACCTTTCGAGTCAGTGTACCCAGCAGTTCTAGCATCACGAGGAAAACATGGGACGTCTAGACATATTACACATGTGATTTTTACCACCACAGTGAAGAAACAGAATAATCCGTCACAAGGGTCTTCTGTGCTATGATTTTATGGAGCTAAAGACATATGTACACACACACACACACACACACACACACACACACACACACCCCTGTGTGCATGCGAAACTAGAGAAATCTGAAAAAATGTAATAGATTACATCACTATCAATTTCCAGGGTGTAACGTCATTAGACAAGATGTTATGATACAGCATCCGGGAAAATGAGTGAAAGATATCTGTATTATTTATTACCACTACATGAAAATCTACAATTATCTCAAAACGTTAAATTTTCATATGATCAAAATTAACACATTGGTTACACCAAATGTTGGTGAGCCTATGGAGCCTCGGAGAGTTTCATTCACTGCTGGTGGGAATGCAAAATAGGGCAACCACTTTAGAAGACACGGGCCATTTCTTAGAAAACAGCAGCCCTTTTATCATGAGATCCAGCAATCGCCATTCCCGCTAATGACCTAAAGGAGTTGTGAACTTATGTCCCCACAAAAGCCTGAACAGAAACACTTACAGCAGCTTTTTTCATAGTTGCCAAAACATGGAAGCAACCAAGAAGTTCTCCTGCAGGTGAGAAGATAAATAAGCTGTGGTCCATCCAGACCAGAGACTGTGATTCAGCATTAAAAAGAAAGAAACTGTCAAGCCACAAAAAGACGGGAAGGAATCTCAAATGCGTGTTGCTACGTGGACGAAGCCCATCTAGAAAAGGCACATTCTGAATGATTCCATCAAGGGGACGTTTTGGAAAGGCGTTGACTATGGACACAGTCAAGGCTTCAGTGAAGACCAGAGAAGAGTCAGTAGGTGGAACGCGGGGCATTTTCAGGACAGCAGAGATACTCGATGATGCTGCAGTGACAGATACCTGTCATTGTCTACTCGTTCAGACCCGCGGACTGTACACCACCATGAGTGAACCTTAATATAGACTGTGGATTAAGGGAAATAGTGACATGTCCATGTGGGTTCATTGATCATAGCTGTTGTCCATTCCCGGGAGGCTGTAGATATGAGGGAAGCTGTGCATACGCATAGACACGGGCTCTGTTGTTTTCGCCCAATTTTACTTTGAAATGAAAAATTCTGTTAAAACTTAGTCTTAAAAAATATGGCTTCAGGGTCAGTGAATGATCTCACATGCTTTCCTACCATCCGTCGCCATGTGTACGTGGGGAAGTTCTTCACCACAGGCAGAGCAGTTGTCGTGACCTTGAACCTGAGCGTTTGACCCACAGGGAAGTGCTGGAGGAATGCCGGCAAGGGCTAACTCCAAGGACAGGTGGATCTGGGGGAGGTCGGTCCATTTTTGATTTGGGGAGAACAAGATGGAAGCCCTTACTTGCTGGCGGTTGGGGTGCCATCCAGGAGGCTGTTCTGGAGCCTGTAGGGCCTGTGGGTGGAAGACTTGGGAGGCAAGACAGGGGACCAAGAGGGATGAACAAGGGGTGATGAGCTTTAACTCAACTGCAGCAGAAATCAGGAGGATCCATTATTGTATGTAGGACAATTGTTTCCAAACTGCTCACAGCAGACTCCTGTGTGCACAGAAATCTTCCGAGGACCCCTACTCCATACAAGAGATCACAGGAGAACGTCTCTACCTCCGTGTAGAGCTCTCTCCCTAACTGACCCCAGCCCCACCGCAGGGCCCCTCCTCCACACAGCCTCCAGCATCCTGGGAACTCTGCAAGCTCCCAGGGAAGGAAGCAGCAAGGCTCCAGGGCGCTCTGCTCAGCGTTTAAACCAGTCACCTTTGTTCCCTCCTTTCTAGGTCTCCAACCTGGGTCCGATAAATGAAGGAATAATAACATCAGTGTCACTGGACAGAGCAGGAGCTCAGAGCCCGGATGGGTTCCAGCTGGTCTAATTGATTAGGGTCTCAGGTTCCAGCTGGTCTAACTGAGGAGGGTCTCAGGAGAGAGGGTCTCACCTGGAGCTGCTGACACAGCTCAGCAGACACAGTAACAGTTGTAAACCTGAGTCTGTCCGTTTCGAACAGATGGAACCAAAAGAGAAAGCAGGTGTTGCTCGGTTCTGTGGCTCCACTTCACAGATGAGAAAACCAAGGTTGCTGAAAGAAAGATAAGGCAGGATCTGGTTGTTCTGATCTTGTTAGTGAAGTTGGGGCTCAGGCCATAATCTTCATTCATTAAATGTTCTCTCACTTGAATTAAAACATGAGCCAGACAAGAGAGTGTTTTTCACTGGGAGCAAAATAAGAAGTCAGAGTACAAAAGTCAGCAACTATTTCCACTCTTTCATTATCCCTAATATAATATAATTTGCTGGACGTGTGGGGCAAAATACAAATGTGCTAAATTTATATTTGACTTTCTATGTATATTCTTTCTAGTTCTATGAAAGGATTCAAGGCAGCAGTAAAAACTCAGACACTTAGGTCAAAGTAATGAGAACAAGGCCAAGTCAGAAACAAAGAATAAAAGGAGACAACTTCAGCTATGGAGAATTCATTTCAGAGCTTCCTAGTAGCCCAGGAGAACAGAGTAAAGATTCAGCATCCAGTGCTCTCACTGGGAGACATTCCTTTTTGTACTTACATCCTAAATGAACTCAGCACATGCTCAGAGGCAAAGACAGACGGCAACTCCCTTACTGCGCCCAGCTCCTCCTCTGGCTCTGCCTGTCATGAGGGCACCAGGCCCAGGGGTCACCCAGCGCCCCCATCTCCATCCTTAGTCACCCCTGCAAGTCCTTCTCATATGAGGCCACCTACTCATACTTCTGGTGAGCAGGATGTGGACACCTGGGGGGCTAGTCTTCTGTCTGGGAAGGGATATATGACAGGGGAGTCACCCTTCTAGCAATTGACAGCTGGGCAGATCCCAGGTGCCCCATCGGAAGAGACCTGCCTCTGTGGGCCCGCCATGTGCAGGGAACATGAGGGGCTGGGAAGGAGCTGCAAGGATGGCTGGCTAGCAGAGAGCAGGTGGGCGGCCAGTGCACTGGACCTTAGGTCATGGAGGTTATGATGGAAAAGGGAACCCTGGAGGAACGAGGGACACAGTCTGCACCTCCGGATGGTGCTGCTAAGAGATCAAGTGAGGATGAAAGCGGACAAGGTAGGACAGGTCACTCCATCTTCACGTGTGTCCCCAGGATGGAGGTGTCCAGATTAGCAGGTGGCCGAACCAGCACTTCTGCACCTTGGCACTGGTTATGAAAGCAGCCGGGTCCGCTGTTGGAAGCGTTGTTTGAAGGACAAACCAGCAGAGTGCACGCCTTTACTCCCACACGTGCTGGACATCCAGCCGCCTAACCCTGCCTGCTCCCCATCTGCGGAGGGGCCTGCTCATCTCGCTGTTGTCGCTGAGTCCCTGAGGATAATTAGTCCTGATCTCAGGGAACAGATTCATCTCTCACTGGGGAGAGTCCATCAAATGCCTCTGCTGATAGAACTCATTTCAGAAAGCGCAAGATCACTCCCCAAGGACAATTAATATGTTTTCCATCTTCCAGTCACTTCCAGCAGATGCCACAGCCAGGGGCGCAGACCTCTCCCTGCAGTCAGAGGGGCCTCAGGGTCACTGTCAGCAGCTTATTTTGCATAGAAATGCTGCATCCAATGCCTCTGACTGGTATGGATAATAAATGCCTGAAAACCACGTTTATCTTTTCAGTTCTGCCTAATTCTTTCCACCCAGGGCCTCAGTAGAGCTAAACATGTTCTGGAATGGACATCCGTTATGCAAAAGAAGAGATTATTCTCCGTCAGTATGAACAAAGCCAGACCCGCAGCCGCGGAACTGGTCTGGCTTTCAGGAAAGTGGTCAGAGGTCAGCCACACCATCACCACCCGACGAACAGAAGTCTTACCCGGGCTTCCCAAGTCTGCACCAAAAATCACCTCGGATTAGAAAAATGGAAGCGGGATAAAAGGAGAGAGGTGGAGAAGACTAGAAGAACTGGCGGTTTTGTTTTTGCTTCTGGAGCAGAAAATGTTGCACCCTGGGTCTGAGGCTCCCAGCTCAGACTCCTCTGCAGCCCTTCTACAGCCAGACTGGGTCTCCCTCCTCTGAGAAATGCTGCTTCAAGAAAGGTGATGAACACAGCCTTGTCTGCCTCCGTCCCTGCCATCCCCGTCCGGGCTGCCATACCTCATGCTGGCACCACTCACCCACAGTCGCCCTTGGATGCACTGAAACCCTAACCAGAATGACAGGATCTTATGGCCACCGTTCCATAGGTTCTTTCCATCCTCGAAAGTGCTACCTGAAATGACTAGTGTTCTAGTACCTAAGCGCCACGGGACTCTGGCCTTCCAGGAGTCCACACTGACTCAGAGAGAGTGCCAGGCACTCTCCCTGAGAGCCCAGGTGGTGACCAGTGCTCAGGTCCCTACCAGGCACCTCGACTCCACCCCGGGCAGCCTGTCCTGGGTTGTCCCCAAGTCTGAGTCCAGTGGCCCCAGTCCCACCTCAGTCTGAACCAAATATGTGTCAAGACCAAGTTTGGTGGCTTCTAGACAGATCCCGTACCTCTCAGATCGAAGGTCTAGAGCAAGCAGATTTCTCAACAGCAGTTCTTTTGGCATTTTGCACTGGTCACCTCTTCATGGCGGGACCATCCTGGGCAGTGTGGGATGTTTGTCCCTGGATGCCAGTGGCTTTCCTTCCCCCAATATGGTAGCTATCAAACTATCTCCAGACATCACAGAAAGTCCCCTGAGGGCAAAATAACTCCCACTGAGAACCACTGATCTAGGGAAGGAAAATGAAAAAAGCCCAGTGTGACACAGAACCAGACAATAAAGTCTCCAGCTCAAGGATGCAGGTCTAGGGCCATCAGTTCTGACTCTGGCCACTTCTACACACCACTTGGGGGCAGGGAGAGAAGGAGCACTTGGAGGAAGACCCAGGAAGGTGTCATCCAACCCTGAAGACCACAGTGAGTCCACCGTCCTGATGTCCCACCTGACAGAGGGTCCTCTCCCACCCACCACACAGCCACACGGAGGAGGAGGACAGGAGAGCCAGCTTCCAATACACCCCGGGCAGAGGCTCATGCTTGTCGCAGCCCTATTTGTGACAACAGCTGGAAACCCTGACACTTGCCTGTTCATGGGCCACTGGTTTTTTTTTAAAAAAAAAAAAAAAAAAACACATAGAGATTGGCTCTATGAAGCCATTTAAAACACAGCAGCTCTGTAAGTGCTGATATAGGAAAAGCCCTGAGACCAAGTTGCTAAATAAGAAGAGAAGATAGGGTCCTATTCATGGCCACTTGAATTTCTACCAAAGCAAAAGAGGAGTTAAAGTGGTGAGTATACAGAGACCGCGCCCAAGGGGAAATATAAGAAACCCTTACCTCTGGGCGTTTCTCAGAGGGGCTGGGGCCTGTTCTATGGAAAGGAGACATTTTCTACTGTGTATTCATGGCTGGAATATTTCACCACATGAGGCATTCAATAAAATACAATAGATTAAATGGTTTACACATATATGATATGTGCATGTTTGTATGTATGTATTCACACGCTTCCACACTTATTCATGCACCCACACTGGACCCGGAAAATCTAAAGGTAGGGAGAGTAATCTTGGTCAAAGAATAAAAGGTTAAGATCCCCTTACAATTTTTTTCTCCAAAGTTAACACTAATGTGAATTCTTGGACACAAAGTACACCCACAAAACCGAGCCAGACCATCTTTCAAAGGGAAACGCCGCAAGGTGACCCATGAGAAAGCAATGCTGCTAAAAGAGTTGGCAATCCAGCTCTCCTGGCATAGCCCTAGGGTCTCCTGCCTCTCGATTTAATGCCCTTTTTAAATACTTGCAGCCTGCTAATTCTGGATAAACAAAGTTGAAACAGTTGGTGGGTTTTATGTGACCGTTATATGATCATGAATGCTTATTCAGGAATAATACACAATGACACACTAACCAAGAAGTCTGCTAACATCTTCAAGCTAAAGGAGTCTTTTTTCGCCCCAATTACCATGAACACTCTCCACTGGAAGCAAGACTCCCAAAGAACAGAGAGAAGACTGGCACAGTGCACGCCTGACAAACCCAAAGATTTACTGTCCATTTATCTGTTTATACTCTCAGGGGTAACGTAATTTTGTAACTAGCAGCAATCGATCCTGCCCGATCCCATCAAAATTTCTTCTGAAGAATTGAAATGGAAATCTCACAGAGTATCCACAAAGTCATATTTTCTGGATCCAAATGCTGCCTCTCAAGTTGATGTCAAATGATGGGTCAAAAGCTAAGAAGATAAAGAATTAGTAACAATGTAAAAGAATGAAAGGAAGAATATATAAGCATGCAAGCAGATTTCTAAAGTCACAGCCCTGTGAGTCCTCAAATTTTTAGGTTAAGTTTTTAAACAGAACTTCAATCAATCATCAAGTCTGAGCAAAACAATATGCTTTTGAACATTAAAGTGCATATTTAAAAGTATGCTTACAGGTCTTCCTGGGGAAAACGACTGTTGATTTTGAGAAGGGGAGGCCTGTGGGTTACTTTAGTTCATGACTGTAACTTCATAATAATGCCAGATGAGAGCATCAGTCTTTGATGGTAAGTTTCTTCAAGGAAGACCAGAATCTCTGCAGTGAAATATATTGGCTGATTCACAGGGAATTTGCCAGTCCCTGCTCCTGTAGATGGATATTTAATCTCAAAATATTGGCCACTGTTTTTTTTAAAGAATTATTCTATACATGCCTCTATGTTCAAAAATTCTAAGCTTAAAGCAGGAACTTCATTTATCAAGCACCCACTATATTTTGGGTGTGGCCACTGTTCTTTCATCTGTCAGGATTCAATGACATACCCATGAGACTATAATATCACTAGAAGCAGGCACAGTACTAACAGACACTGAGAGAATTCTTTCCCTGCTTGCCTGGGCTACTAGGAAGCTCGGAATTAAATTCAGTGCTCACTAGCCAAAATTATCTCCTTTTATTCTTTGTTTCTGAATTGGCCTTGTTCTCATTACTTTGACCTAAGCATCTGAGTTTGTATTGCTACCTCGAATCCTTTTTTAGAATTAGAGGGAATACACACAAACATAACTACATATAAATTTAACACAGCAGTTCTTTTCCCACATGTTTAGCAAATTATATAATATTGGGAAGAATCAAACTGTGGACATAGTTGCTGACTTTCATACTCTGATTTGTTCATTCTGCGCCAAGCGAAAAACGTTCTCGTCTAGCACCTGATCACATTCAAGTGAGAGAACATTAAATGAGCCCCTACTTCTCACATCGTTTCATTGATTGTGCCTCTAAGATAGGGCAGTGTCAGGCGTGTTTTTTCAGATGAACAACTCAAGGTCCAAGTGTCTTGTCCACGATCACGCAGGGCAGAGGCGGGCTTCAGTCTGGGGCCTCCCACGGGCAAATGCACCCTCCTAGCTGCATATCCTGAGAGCAACGGTCTGAGCGTCAGGGTCTGTCATTAGCCAATATGAGTCCTCCTTGGAGAGACAGGAATGTGTCCTGTCCTGTCCTGTCTGGGCAGCCCAGAGGCCATATGGTGCAGGTGCACCATGTTGGACAGTCCCTGACAGCCTTTCTCACGCCTGGCTTCTGACGCCTTGCCTTTCCTGGCAGCAGTCGTTTTACCAAGAAGAAGAAGAAAGCCAAAGCCTGCAGAAAAAACACTAATCTCACAGGTCTGGCCTCTTTGTCCTTCTCTCTCAGCCCCAGAGCCCAGGTCAAGCCGTCGCCAGGCTCTGGCGGATGAGTCCCTTCTTCCTCCGGTATGTGGGGACCCAACGTTTTTCTACCACTGTTTCGCCGCCGCGCTGGGTCCCCGTGGCCACACCGCAGGCCCAAGGCCACAGTGTGGGCCCTGCAGGCTGAAAGCTCATCCGGCTATTTTTGTACAATCACACTGTTGCCTCTTTTCCCCTCGTCAGGAAAAATGAGGCCATTTTAAAAGTCAGTTGGATAAACTGATGAGCCCAATGGGCTGGAACTGCACAACAGGTCGCGAGTCGCTGTAAGTCTTCCCCGGAGGGAAAGGCAGGAGAAAAATGGGGCGCTCACACTGTCTAGGTTTGGTCTGTGAAGAAAACTCGCTTCTCAGAACCGGGAACCAGGAAAGCGCCGCAGATCTCATCCTTGACAGTCCCAGCAGCTGGCGCCCTCTGGCACGACCCATCCACTCCACATCGGGGTGTCTGGCCGCAGCCCGGGTGCTGGGCAAAGTGGGAGCCCCTTGCCTGCAGGCCCCTTCCTCCAGGGCCCACTCGATTGTGAGCAATCTCCTCCCTGCACACGCAGCTTCAGCCTGGTCTCGCCAGACACGGAGGCTCCCAGGCCACCCTATCATTTTTTTCTTGCTTCTTTTAGCTTTCACCGGGCGGGAAGCCCCCCAACCCACAGCTCTCATTCAGGGGATCAAAGCCCAGAGCCAAACCTCTCAGTCGTGACCCCTCCAAGCCCACGTGCCCTGAGCCCTGAGCACAGGCAGAGAGAAGCTGAGGAGGAAGGATGCCCTGGGGGGCGGACAGCAGGACACAGACGGCTGAAGGCTGTGTCCCTCCCTGTGCACACTCAGGCACACACACGTACACACACAATACACACCACACACATATGCATGAGTGGGCACAAGCTCATTCACACGTGCATGTGATAGACACATCACGTGCTCGCACACACTCATGCACACACGTGATACACAGCACACTTGCACTCATGGAAACAAACACACACATGCACGTGATATATATATACCACGTGTATGTGCACACACAGGCACACACGTGCATGCCCACAGAGATGCGTGCACACGCGAACACACACACACACACACACACACAGATACACACCTCTTTTTTTCCCTATTCTAAACCAGGTCTGGCAAGTCTGTGCATTGCTCCGTCCTAAACTGGACTCTATACTCAGGTCCCTGAAAGGCTAACTCCCTCGGGTGGACGCTGTGAGAGCGCCCGATACCGAGCAGTCTAGTACTTACTGCGCATGAGCGCCAGCCTGCCTGGCCCTTTCCCACGCAATGACTTGTTCCCCATAGAGTTTACACGTGTCAGATAAACGAATCGATCTAGCTGCAGACAGTTGGCAAGTCATTTAACCTCTCTGTCCTTCCATTTCTCCATCTGCAGACAGGAGTACAATCCCCCCACCCCGCAGGACCCTCCCGCCCACCGGCTGTCTGTGAATGAGGGGACCCCGGCTGGTAAGCGCCCGCTAATGCTGGTGTCTGCCCCTCACGCCTATCTGTTGACGCCGCTATTAAGAAGGTCTTTACTGACAAAGCTGTTTAGATGTGAGGGACACAAAGAGAGGAATGTGTGGGGACAAAGCGATCAGTATTATAATGAGGTGGAAACTGAGCAACATGCAGACCCTCTAACTCTCCATCCCAAGGAGCTCCAACCAGAGCAGACTTCTCCTGTCTCCCCCACTTATTGCCCAGACACACCCTCTGGAAACCGCATGGCTCCTTCCAGGCTGAGATCACAGGAGGGTGTGGAATAAAGAAAGGGGAGGAAATACCAGGAGCGAAAGAAGAAACTCAAGAGATGCCACCCAGCCAAACTCCCAACAGAAGTTCTCAGCTGGACCATTTCAAACTTGCTGGAGTCTGAATCACAATTTGAGGGACTCAAAGAAGAATGGCACAAAAGAATCAATATAAAATTAGGAATGAATATGAATTATTATTTAGTAAGAGAAAAGGAATAACATCAAGTTACAGGAGCAGGAGTTCTTTCTGAGCTAGTCTGCGGTCCTGCCATGACTTCCTTCCTCGGGCCAGTCAGGCTCACACCGACGGTGGGTGCTGGCTGAGAGCCCTCCAGGGGCACCACCCAGCCCTTTCTCCACTTCAGTCGCCCTCACCTGGAAGTCTTCGTGGCAATTCTACCCTGTGTGTCTTTCAAGGACTTGGGTGTTGCTCTGCCTGCCCTTCTAAAGAAAGATGACAATCTTGTCGACAGCTGGAATGATCCCACAATTTTGAATTTGTACCTTGTGGCTTGAGGGAACGAAAGTGGAATTGAAATTCACCTTTTGTTTTTATTAAGTGAAACAGATCATCTAAATAATCCCACAAAAGCCTGTCTAAATTCTAAAGAGCCAGTTAGATAACTGCAGGATTAGCATCTGATATTTATTCCAATCAGCATGTTGGTTTTCGATACTTATGCTTGCAGTACAGTAGAGGGGTCCCCCGACCCTCAACCTGCCGCTCAGCACATGGCCTTCCCTGCCTCACACCTGCTTGCCCCCCGTCTATAGTCCACTCACCCTCTTGCTTCGTCTCTCCATCCACCTGTACTAATAATCTGCCTGGTTCCACTGGAGTAAGAAGACTTGTCTGCAATTGTCACTATGGACTGTTCCAGAAACCATAGCTGTCATTGCATGACCCTAAGCCTGCAGTGGGGTGGGTGAGAATACCCCTCTCATTCTCAATGCCTCACTTCCCACATGCTCTTCTGCACTCATTTGTGTCCCACCAGGTCTCCAAGACCCACCTCTTCCCTGCAGATCACCCCATCACCTCGCTAGGGTGTCCCAGCTCTTTGGAAATTTTGTGTCACTTACCCTACCTCATAGTGATTCTCATCACAGGACATGCGTGCATTATACCCAGCTCACCTGTGGCCCATGTTCCCAAGACTGGGGAGTGGCCTATTTAATTCACACATCCCTGGGACAGCAGGGAGAATGAGTGATGAAGGAGCCAAATGTACTTTATTGATGCAAAACTTCTTTACTTTTTATTGAAAACTAATATATTTTTAAGGAGTTCTTTCCAATTTAAATTTTTGAGGCATGCTTGATTTACAAAATAACATAAGCCCATATATGCAGGTTCCCAATTCCTCATATATATGACAACACACCCTGCCCACCACCAAATTACCAAAAGTCCTCCCCACTGTCCACTGGACCTTCCACCACTTGCCCCCACCTCCCCCGCCAACCCATTCTCCACGGGGAACCTCAGTTCTGTTGTCAGTGTCCAAGGGCTGTGTTTGTTTTGTCTGTTCTTTTGTTTTGTTTCTTTATATTCCATATAGGAGTAAGATCATCTGGTGGTATTTGTCTAGTTCAATTCAGGTTGTCGTAAATGACAGGACTTCATCATTTTTAAGGCTGTGTACGGTTCCGTTGTGTATATGTAACACACATTCTGAGTTCATTTATCTGACAATGGGCACTGAAGTAGTCTCCAATTCTTGCCTACTGTAAATAATGCTAATGCTGTGACAACCATGGGCATGCATACATCTCTGCAAATCAGTGTTGTGGTGCTTTGGGGATTAATACCCAGAAATAGGGTGATGGGATCAAATGGGATGTCTGTTCTCAATTTTTTGAGGAATCTCCATTCTGCTTTCCATTGGGGTTGCACACATTTACTCTCCCACCAATAGTATAAAAATGTTCCTTGTCTCTGCATCCTCACCAACATTTGCCATTTTCAGCCTTTGGGAATAGTAGCCAGTCTCAAAAGTGTAAAACTATGATATTTTAAGAATTATTCATTTTTAAAGATAATTTTTTAAAAATGATTTTGCATACCTGGGGGGGTCTCCCTGTGCCTTGGGTGAGCTGTTCACTCTTGAGTGACTCAGTTTCTCCTGCCTCTTCCTGCCTCACTGGGAGCTCAAATGGGATAGGTGGGTTCAGTTTTTAATCTTTTACCGCTTTATTTTGATTAATAAAAATAAGTCAAAACACAAAATAAAGAAAAGTAAGAAAGTAAGGAGAAAAGAATGATAGCTAAGCCCTCTTTCACTGCTTGAACCCATCCTCCACCTCCTTCACTTCTGACAGCCTTGGCCTTACTGAGAGTCCAAAGGTTTATTTTTATTTTATTTTGTCAGTTTATTGGCATTATTCCTCCATATTCCAAAATAGGTGAGATCATTTGATATTTGTCTTTCTTCTAGTAACTCACATCACTCAGCATATGCCTTCTCTCTCCATGTTGTCGCAAATGGTGAAATTGCACCTTTTGATGACTGAGTAGTAGTCCCTTGTGTACACATACCAGATCTTCCTCATCTATTCATCTACCGATGGGCATTTTGGCTGCTTCCATATCTTGGTTACTGTAAATAGCGCTGTAATAACATAGCAGTACATGACATGCTTTCAAGTTAATAGTTTCTTATTCTTCAGATAAATACCTATAAGTGGGATTACTGGATCAATCAGTAATTCTCTTTTTAACATTTGGGGGAAATCTCCGTACTGGTTTCCAAAATAATGCACCAATCTTTACTGCCACTAACAGGCGTATGAAGTTACCTTTCTCTTCACACCCTTGGAAAAACTTATTGCTTCATCTCATTTTGATATAGGTCATTCTCACTGGTGTAAGGTGATCATCTCATTTAGATTTTGATTTGAATTTCAATAAAAATGAATGATGAAGATCATTTTTTCAAGTGCCTGTGGTCCATCTCTATGTCTTCACTAGAGACATGTCTGTTGGGATCCTCTGCGCAATTTTTGATCAGTTTGTGTTGCTGTTAGAAAGTTTTGAGATTTTTTTTAATACATATTGAATGTCAACCCCTTATTGAATGCACGATATACAAATATCTTCTCCCGTGCAGTAAGGTGGGGTTTTTGTTGTTTTTTTCACTGTGCAAAAACAGCTTAATGTAATCCCAATCATTTATTTGTTTCTTTCCTTTAGATAATATCATGAAGTGTATAATGTTTTCTTCTATATCTTTTATAGTTTTCAATCTTATGATAAGGCCTCTAATCCATTTTAAGTTGATTTTTTGTGTATGTTTTAAGGAAAAGTGTCAGCTTCATTCCTTTGCATGTGGTTGTATAATTTTACCAACACCACTTTCCTTTCTCCACTGTATAGACATATGTTTGTCATCAACCGACTGACCACACCTATATGGGTTTCATTCAGGGCTCGCAATTCCATCTCATTGTGTGCCCATTTTTATTTATTCCAGCAGTTTTTATTACAATTGCTTTGTAGTATATTTTTAAATCAGAGAGCTTAGGACCTTCATTTCTCTGCTTATTTCTTAAAGTTCCTTTACCTATTTGAAGCTTTGATAGTTCCAGAGAAATTTTAGTATTATTTGTTTTTCCATCATCTTGAAAATGTCATTGGAACTTTCATCAGGATTGCATGAATGAGTTCGGTGAACTTAAATTGGCACATAGTAGATACTCATAGAAAATAAGCTAACTAGTCCAGCCCAGATCATAGGGAAGAAACCTTCTCCCTCCCTATACCCCATCTTAGCTATGGAAATGGAGTCCAATTTCCCTTGGAGAACAAGGCCCGATGGGAATGGAGATTTCTGGAAGGGGCAGGTCTCGGGCAGTTGGGGAACATCAACACAGCTGCTTCCACCCGGAACTGTGGCGTAGCTTCCTCTCCACTGTCTTCGATTACTTCCACCGCACCCCTACAGCTGTTCCTGAGTAAGAGTCACCTCCTGAACCCCACCACTGCACCTTACCCCTCACCTTGTTCCAAGACCCGTCAGGCCTGCATCTCCCGGGAAGTACTACTCTGTCGAATTTGCTCTCCCCAGAAGTTCAAATCCCGCCCTTTTGCTTTCACCTCCCAGCATTAAAGTCTCCTCTAAATCAATGAGTGAACTTGACTGTGTAATGACAGTGCTTTCCCTCCTCTGCACATGGGTACCTCTCACCAAACACTGTCCAAAGGGCAACATGCTTTGTTTCTGCAACCTGCAAAGTAACTGCCCTGATGGTTTGATCGAGTGTATTTGAAAGGGTAAAATAAGAGATTCTTGGCCTACAATGTCCAGCACAATAACTCAGTCATCTCGAAATTGTACAGAAAAAAATCTATCATGGCTTCACTCTACTTAATAGAGATGCACAGCACATGATAAGCATCCTTTATTATAATCTCCACTGTCACATGTCATAGCCCCATCACCCTCAGGGCTCACCCACTGCAGAGTCCTCTAACTCATCTCCCAGCCCCCAGCATGCCTCATCTCCCACCTATCCATTCATTCTAGATGCACCGTTATTTTTAAACACCCTTAACGAATGGGTTTTGGGGGAAAAAATAGAGTTGAACTTCAATATCAAAAGCCTTACAGCAGAGAATAGCTGTTACATGTCACTTTGCTAGGTCATTAGTTTAAAGTCTCAGATTTTCTCAAGTGATTTAGAACCCCAAGCTGACAATTCTATAAAAAGAGCATTGATGAATGAAAGATGAATCCGGAGCTAGCAAAAGAGGTCGTTGGTATTTAGCATGTGGATTGCTGCGTGCTTGTCAGTGATATCTGTATCAAAGTCATAATAATGAAAACGGAAAACCACACCGACCACAGTTCACAGCTCAGGGTCCTTTCAGATTCTTTGTGCCTTCTCAAGTCACGGTGTTTCAACTGAAAAACATGTATCAGACTTGGGGGCAAGAACGCTAGCCTGATACTATTTCTTATTTTGTGTCTTCATGTTGGAAGTCTTCAAAAGTAATATACTGTCTGGATCTGATGCTGAAGATGAGTGTCCATTAAATCTCACAGTGCTGTTTCAGAATTTAAGTTTCTATCTATGTTTACAAGTGTCCAGCAATCGCCCAAACCTGTTTCACCTTGAGCATACCTTTTGGATATCTAGCTGCCTTTAGGCGTCTATGTCCTCTTGGCAAAACCCCTTCATACTTCAGATGAACTCAAATCTCTTTTCTTTGTTTGTAAGTGATAATTTGTCATCAAGAATTACCTGCCCACCCAACTACTTAACCCCTTGAAATTAGGCATGGCCATACGAAGTGCTTCAGCCAATGAAATATCAATGAAATGATGTGAGTGACTTTGTAGGAGAGTTATTTAAGAGCTGTTAGACAATTCTCCGAGTTTCTTTCCCCTAGAAATCATGGAAAGTCAAGTTGATTTGGAGGTGACGTAAGATGGAAGCTGAGCCTCTCCAGTGGCTTGCCAGGCACAGAAAGAGACACTTGCTGAGTTAAGCCATTGAGATTTTGGTGTACTTGTTACCATAGCAGATGCGAGTCTGTTAAGGCTGATGCTTTTCCTCCTAAGGTGATGTGAGATAAATAAATCAGTGTTCATGAACACTTAAAAATGCCCAGCACATAAAAGCATACAAACATTTACTAACATGGCTCCATTACATTTATTCTCACGTGCGTAGTTTTTCACACATAATCACGGATGACATTCCTGTTTTAACGGGAGCTGGTATTTTTTTCTTAATATGGATCCAATGAAATAAAATTTCATGGACTACTGGGTAAAGAACAGAAGCTGCAGTCTGAATATGTAAGTACTGCCTTTCCACCTCATGGTACAAAAGTTCAGCAATCATTTGACTACAGAACAGTAAGGGAGAAGGAGTAATGGTATGAAACGCAGTAGTAACACATGCTGAATTTAGCACTAGTGACCGCATTTAAATTTGGAGCAGATGTATTATTTGGACTCAGTCTTCACACAGACCAAAGCTAACCATTCAGCAGCAGCAATAGTGAGTCCATTAGTCAGTGGGCCAGAATGAACTTTCGATAAGTGCTTTACATAAATACATAACTGGATACACTGACCAATTAATTCACTGATCAGAATACTAAACAGTTTAAAGCAAATGTATTGGGTTTCTTTTTCAACAGAACATCAGTCTTCAGCACAAACGACTGTGTATCTGAATTTTATTTGTTTTTATTATCTTCTCTATATTATACTTGTGAATTTGTTTTAGTTTACATCTGCATGATAAATAGAAGTATAAGAAGTGTTTTCTTAAATTTATATCTACATGTATTCATGAAATATAATCTTTATCAAGTCAAAACCAGAGGTCTGTTAAAGGGGCATTATTATATTATTTAATTTTGAGAAACATTGGTTCAAACTATGCAGTCATCTTAGTTTGTTTTTTTGTTTGTTTTTGACAGCATTCCTCAAACATTCTCTATAAAAGAAGCTCTCACCAATGTGCCATTTGACCACCAACTGCAGGTTGAAAGAGGTCTGCATCCTCCCTTCTCCATCGTCCACCTCGCTCATTACCTCTGGGTTTTCTTCTCTTCTCAAGTCTTTGCTAAAGGCGGATACTTGTGAACTAGAGGGTGAAGTGGGAATTAGGAGACACCAGAGAGCTCCTCTGACAGTGGGTTCCAAGAACCCAAGTCCTGTAGAAAGAGAGAGAGGCTGCAACATCAGAACCCCACACACCCCTGCATGGAGGAGGCCGCCCCACATGTGTGCTGACAGCCACCACTACCGGGGAGTCCCCGCCTGCCGCCGAGGGGCGTCTTCCTGCCGGGGCTCCCGTATAGGCCAGTGGAGGCTGGTGTACTGCTGCTGTCACAGCCACTGAAACGTCTGGGTCCCATACCCACAGCATCTGGGCTGCTTGCTCACCACTGACATCAGTCTTGCTTTACCAGGCCACACTGCACACTCTGCTTAGTTGCTTTTATCACAAAGAACAAGGAAACCCATGTTCTTTTCACAGCTTGATTGGCATTTGGACCTCCACTGAGTTCCTGAATGAATTAATTCATGATTTGAAAACCCTGCTGAAAAACCGAATCCTCTTGGCGTTTCAGGAAAATATGATTCTGGGGGAAGAACTGAAAATCATTTAAATTCACTTCTTTGACCCTATGAACTAACCTCTTGGTTTGCAAAACATCTCCACTCTTAAAGTCTGGGCATGGGGCATAAAGCTTTTATGTGCTGGGCATTTTTAAGAGCATTTAAAGGATCGACTCATCTTCTCCCAAAGGTATAGATTTGTTGAAGTCCTGGACAGAGAGTCTTCCCTAGCACAGACCCAAAGAGGGCCTGGTCAAGGCCACATAGCAGGGCCAGGTTGAAACCAGAGTTCCTAACCCAGTGAAGGCCTCTATCTAACCTGCAGAAAGTATAATACACCATTTCACTTCCCCTCAACCTTGGTGCCATGCACACTTACGAGAGCATCACAGGTGACCCTGGATTTTGAATATTTACTGCAACCAAGCAAATCCACTATTTGGCACATCAGTTAGCTGAGAGCTGAGCTGAGCAGTTGTGGGGCCTTGAAGAATGAGGGGGTGACTCTGGGCACACCATCAAGCCCTGAGTGAAGAACAATAGTGGATTTATTGGCGCACACCTGGTAAACATGTAGGAATGGTGTTCGGGTACAACTGGGGATTAACTGTGTCTCCCAAAGAGATGCAAAAGTCCTCACACCTGTGGGTGTGGGGGGTCTTTGCAGAGGTAATCAGGTTAAGATGAGGTCACTCTAGGGGGTCCTAACCCAGTATGACGGGTGTCCACAGTAGAAGAGACACAGAACAGACACACGTGGAGAGGCCATGTGAAGCCACAGGGGAGCGTGTGAGGACAGAGGCAGAGATGGCACCCCTATAAGTTAAGAACTCGAACGATCGCTGACACCCAGTAGACACAGAACAAGACACGGAAGGAGCCCCCCTGCAGGTTTCCCAGGGAGCGTGGCCCTGCTGACCGGGACCCCACTGGGACCCCAGAACCATGAGAAGACATCTGCGTGTTGTAGCCCTCCGTGCGGGCGCCTTGTGTGGCAGCCCCAGGAATGGGCAGATACAGGGTGGAGTCATTTCACTCGAGCAGTACTGTGCTCCATCAGCGCTGATTTCAGCCTCTCGCGGCTTCCAGCACTCCTCCAAGAATTTCTGGTATTTGAAAGTATCCTGCGAAAATAAAATGATAGACAAAAGATCCTCAGGTGGTCTCCCTGCCTCTGGTTCTTGCTGTCTACCCTCCTAAGCCACCGGCTGCTTCCTCCCTCCCAGAAACAAAAGCCCTCCCTCATAGCTCCCCTGGGAGTGATGTGTCTGAGCAGGTGACACTATGCTGCCTGTATCTTGATGCTACAGCCCTTTATTTTACAGCCACACACAGGTCACTCACTCAGACATGCACTCAGCACTTCCTAAGGACCAACCCCAGGGAAGGTGTGATTCGGACCTGGAGATACTAACATGACCTGCAGACCAAGAGCTTCTTCCAGGGGCTCTGTGTCAGAAATTAGACAGAGAGATGAGATCTGCAGATGACAGATAGCCAGGTGATAGAGAGGTGACAGACAAACAAATGGAAGGGAAGAGATGCATAGAGAGATGATGGATGGATGGATAGACAGATGGATGTTAGATAGGTGGGTAGATGGATGGATAAATGATGGAAGAGGATAGATAGATAAAGATGATCAATGATAGCTGATAGGGAGAGATAATCAGTAGATAGACAAATGAGAAAAGTACCTAGTGAAAAATGACAGGCAAAAAAATATAATAATTAAATGAGGTGCTATGATGTGACATAACTGATCAGGTGATTATTTTATTTTGTCTTGAAGTCAAAGAGGTGCTTCCAACCATGTGAAGGGCAGGCAGAGCGGAAGGAATAACCAGCAAAGACCTGGGACAGAACCAGTGTGGCTCGTGGCGGCGGCCCTGCCCTGCGTACCCACCCTGTGCCCCCCGACCCCCGCCGCAAGCCCGTGTGGCCCCGTCATTTGTACTGGGCAGTGAGCGGAGGACTGACCTGTACAGGATTCTCCAAATCCATAGAGCTGTGGGGAAATGGGTCAGTGGAAGCAGACTCCTCCCTGGGAAGGAGTCGGAATACCTGGGCTCTCGTCCCAGAGGAAAAGTGAGCTGTGTTATTTGACATCACTTCATTTGGGGATGGCATGTTGGCACAGCCCAGCCTGACCCACCTGCACTGGGACAGCAGACTGGTCAGAGGGAAGGTGTTGGAGGGGAGAAGCCAGCACAGTGGCCTGGGAGCCCAGCACCTGGCTTCTGGACATAGCACTCCTGAGCTCTGCAACCTGGCACAGGTCACTTCTGGCCAGGTGTGATGCACCTTTGTAAGAACAGTAGCATTATACCAACCTCCCAAGCCTACGGTCGGGACTTGAGTCCTGTAAAGTGCTCTTAAAGGTGCAGTGCTCATGCAGGCGCTCAAGAAGACGCAGCGAACCCTCTGTCATCCTATGTCATCAGGGAGCCGTGACCAGTCTGCAGTATTGAGGCCCCGGCTGCCTGTAGGCTCATTGTCCTCCCTCTGCTCATCTCTGCCTCCACGTGCAGGGGCCTTTTCCGAATCAGCAGCCAGTTTCGGAGACCTGGAGGGACACTGCCCACCTACGGAGTCCTGGGCATGGGACAGGTGACGACGGTTCAGATGGGTGACGGACAGCAAAGGGTTCTAGAGAAGGCTGTGGAGGAAATCTCTACTTCTGCCCAAAAGAGGTGAGGGTCAGAGGTGGGTGCATTGAACGCCAAATGCAAATCTCCACAGACAAACTGCAATTAGGGGCCGTTACCTCACCCCCTAAAGAGATGAAAATGTGCAGGGATGCTGCTGGGGCTGCGGACACGAGGCCATTTGTGGCGCTGAAGTATGAGTGAACACTGTCTGCTGTTCATTCAGTCCCACAGGAACTTTCACTCTGGGAGTGACTGGAGCCCGCTGGAAGGGACGGATGAAGGGACCCTGCAGAGGGTGCGGGGAGGGCCAGCCGAGATGGTGCTGGCTTATTTAAACAGGTAGAAAACGTGGTTAAATGTCTCCAAGTAAATAGCCTTTATTACTTTCTTTGCTCTCAATTGCAAAGCTTTCTGGTAAGTAAATAGACTCTAATTAGTGACAACTGTGTGCATTGGCCTTTAAGCAGCCTCTATTTTTCCAGCATCGGCAGACACCCCCTGCCTGTGTCAGGGAGCCTGCAAGGTCACAGGTTCTCTGGCTCTTCAGGGAAGAATGCACTAGTGCAGGAAGAGCACCCCAAAGTTTAAAACCTGCATCCCCAAATGGCAGCGTGACCATTGTTCGTCAGCGAACTCAAGTCCCTCGGTGTCAGGGAAACCGGGAGAGAGTCCTGCCAACTCACGACTTGCGTGGAAACACTTTCCTACAGGTGGCAGATGGTGAGCAGGGCGCCTTCGGGACTCCAAGGTCATCAGGCCCCATTCCAGTAGAGAGAGGTGTCAGGGACCCTGCTCCCCCCCACTCAGGTTGCTGATCATTCTCTCTGCCCCTGGCGGACACCTGCCCCTCCACGGATGGCTCAGTCCCGGGAACTGGAGTTCTACTCACCTGATGTCTACCTTTCTAGTCCCTGCATGCACCTCACCTCCAGCAGACCCTGCCCCACCAGGGGCTCCCTCCCTGCTTAGGTCACCGCCATTGTGCCCTGGCTCACCCCTCCTCCTCACTCCCCGTCAATCCCCTCTCTCTTCTCTGCCCCCTCACTCCCTCTCCCCCATCATTTTTCCGATACTGGCTTCTCCATTAAGATCTCAACTTAGTCAGAGACCACTTTCCACACATCTAGCCCCAGTCCTTCCTGTGGAGGAGTCCTGTCTTTATGAGACTGGGCTTGAGACGCGCTGAAGGAGGATGAGGAGAAAGCAATGAGAAAATGAAAGGGACAAGCAGAGGGAAAGCCATAGCGAGAGAGAGAAGAAAGGTAATTGGCATCTCACCAACTACATGTGGGGTGGGGAGGAGTGGAAAGTGGGGTGCAGTGGAGGTGGGGAGGAGTGGCCCTGAAATGGCTGCACCCACGCAAAGCCATTCTGGTGGCTGGAGGGCCCTGCAGCTAAGGATGGGGTGTCCTGAGGACTTAGGGGTAAACCCAGGCAGGAAGAGGGCACAGGCCCTGAGGGAGGCTGCAGCCTCCTGCAGAAGCCTCTGAGGAGGTTGAGCAGGTGAAGAGAGCAGGAAGGGGTCCTGAGGGGGTGACAGGCCCCAGATGAAGTGGGGGCCCCAGGTCAGGAAGCCTCATGGAGGGTCATCTGCCAGGCAATGACTGCCCGGAGGCTTCCATTCAGGATTCTGCAGTCTGACAGGCATCCTGGGGTGACAAGACCTTTGAACCGACCTCCCTGGAAACCAAACTGGAGACTGGACCGTGTCACAGGCCCTGATCATCACACTCCCCTCCAAATCCAGAGCTGGGAGGACCCGCAGCTCTTAGGGAAGCTACCCATGAATCCAACCCTGCAGACCAGGCCTCCGGCCACGGCGCACCTCTCCGGGTGGGCCCTCTGAGCCAGCGCCCTCACCCCACGTCCTCCACACCAATGGGCCAGAAGCGCCTTCCCTGCCCTCCTGCACCTGGCACCCTGCAGGGTGTCAGGGCACCCGGGCCTGCCGCCTGTGTTCCTGAGTCTCAGGGAGGAAGAGCTCTAAGCAAAGTCATCTGTTTCCTCCAGTCTCTGACTCCCCACTGGGCCCTGAACTGAGCCCAAGCTAACTGACCTAACAGATGTGTGTCCCGACACCCCCAGCGCCAGCCTCCCTGTCCCCCAGCTCTCCTGCCAGCACCGCCCCGGGTGCCCGCCAGTCCCCCGGCCATCCGGAAAGTTGGAGGCGCAGCCCGTGTTGACCTTTTCCAGCGGGGAGACTGAGGAGGCCAGGGCAGAGCCCGCTGGGCTAACAGCATCCAGAGACCCACATCTGGGGTCACAGCCACGGGGAGGCCTCAGCAGCGGGGCTCAGGGGCAGATCCCCATTGCTGCCCGATGGGCTGGGTGTGCAGAGCAGCCGTGAATGTCGCTGCTGCAGCTGACAAGGCTCCTGGCAGGGAACAGCACCTGCACTCAGGTGCAGACCATGACATTCCTGAAGGGGTGGCTGACGAGAACTTTGAAACTTTCCCTCACCAGCACATTCTTCTGCCTGTTCGACCAAAGCCTTTTTTTTTTTTTTTTTACTTGTCAGCCTCTCTTCCCTGCCAGAAAATGAGTTGTGTTTGCTTTAAAAATACTATAAAAACTCAGAGCTGGCAAGTATAAATGGTTCTATATTTAGCAAGTCTTCAACCAATCAGCTCACAACTTTCTCTTCCCACCCTTTCCAGCCCTAACCCGGCCTGAAGTCAGAATTGAGCTGGACCACCCATCTGACACACGGGCCCTTGACTTGACTTTGACCTTCATCTTGGCTGGGTAACTGATGAAAGCTGTGCCCGCAGCCTCCCTAGGGAGCCCCTCCCATCCCCGCTCCCTCCTTGGTGACAGCAGTCCTGCAGTGGGTGGAGAGGAGAGCAACATCTGCCTTTCTCATCTGGCATTCACACTACAGCCTTCCCTTCAGGACTCTGGGAAGGAGGACAGAGTCCGAGTTGGCTGGAAGCTCCCGCCTGAGGGGAATAAAGAACATGATTTCCTTCTGATGGGTGTGGAGGGCTCTCAGGCTTCCAAAAGCTCCTGATTTTTCTCCTGACTTTTCCCCTCCCAGGCTGTCGTAGCCACTAGTTTTTGTCTTTGTGTTTATTTTTCAGAGTCATGAAACCTACCCAGATGGTTTCCTCTGAAGTAGATTGAAGTAGATTGTTGCTTTTCAAATTTTTTATTTATTTTAATGACTTTATTTTGCATTGTTTCTGTTGTTCACATCACCAGATGATTTCCAGGACATTAAATGTGCACCACAACCTTCGCACAGGATGCCTGACCTGCCACCAGATACCAGTGCCCATCACCATCACCACCGTCATAGAAAGGAACCCTCCTACACTGTGGGTCGGAATGGAACTTAGCGCAACCTTGGAAAACAGTATGGTGAGTCCTCAAAAACTAAAAAACTTATCTAGCATTTGATCCAGCAAATCTCACTCCTGGGCATAGACCCAGAGGACACAGAAACACTAATCAGAAAAAAATCTCTATCCCCATGTTCATAGCAACAGTTTACAGGAGCCAAGACCTGGGGACCACCTAGATGCCCGTCAGCAGTGATTAGATACAGAAGCTGTGAGCTTGAGACTCAGTGGAATTCTATGCAGCTGTCTAAAACGATGAAGTTGGCCTTTTGCAACAATCTGGATGGAACTTAAGGGGAGTAAACCAAGCGAAATAAGCCAGAGAGACAGAAGTCACAGCCATCCCAGTGCATACAATTTGGGTGCCCCAGGTTGACCGCAGTGAACATGAAGGCATATTTTGAGCAAGATTTAACTCTGACCAAGAAGAAAAGGGTTCAGGAGTCTTCATCATCATCATATGCCTTGTTAAGACTTTAAAGTCTGAAAAGGATTGTTTCCTCTGTCAATGTGTTAGAAAGTAACCAACGAGATCAAAGAGACATGCCAGAAGTTATGAATTTTAGGAGGACATTTATCATTTATTAAGCCGGCGACAACAAGGAATAAAACACGAGGTCCTGAACCCGAACAGCTCAGGATATTTATAACTTCATAAGTTGAACAAGTGATTATCATAAAGGGTTCACATAAGTAGAGGTCACACCCTAAACATAAGTGGTTATCATCACACCCTAAACGTCTTAAGCTATCTTGTTTGACATTTAACTCCGTCCTAGGTCTCAGCAGACTCACAGAAACCCCTCCAGCCAAGGTCCCACTGGGCGGGTCTAAGGTTTCTGTTTCACTGCCAGAGGATTATCCAGAAAGTGGGGACCTCAGGGCTTTGTGGTTCACAGAGAAACCCAGCTAAAATAAAGATTCTCTGGTTCCTTGTTTCAAATTCTGTCGCTTCTCAAATAACAGCTAGGTCTGTGTCCTTTCCTGTTCACCCCATTGAACTTTGAACCCTTCCCAGTGCTCCAGACAGACCCTCTAGGATCCAACATGGCGGCACACCTAGAGTTGGTGAGTAAGGGGCCCTGATTCCTCAGCTCCATTCACGGACACAGCCACGTGTACGCCACATAAAGTTATCCAGTGGTGGCAGAGAGCACAACGTGGCATGAGTGCAGTCCACCAGCTCGCCTCCTGCCTGCTGCAAGAAGGATTAGAGTCCCCCATGGAGTGTCTCTCCTTCAGGGAGTCAACTGTGTGGAGGAAAACGTGTGATTGTTTTTCTTGGGTGGATTTAAGTTTCGATTTTTTGAAAAGTTAGACTTTCATGGGAGCAGGCAATGAAACAGCAAGTCCAAGAGAGTATCCAAAGTAAGCATGTTGAGAGAGGAGGAAGTAATCACCTCCCAGATGTAGCCAGGACCCAGGACCTCTCTGGTGGTCTCCTAGGATTTCGAGTCTTCCTGACTCCTGTGCCCCTTCAATGACCTGGCAGCAAGCACATTTGTGAATCACGAGGTACCGTCGGATGGATTCTGGAGCTGCTGTGTGGGTCCACGTGCCTCCAGGGTTCTGTTCGGCGTGTGTGTGTGTCTGTGTGTGTGTGTGTGTTAATCTCCAGGCCATTGGACTACACAGTCAGGTTGAGACTCGTCTTCAAAACTCAGATGTGCTGATTTTCTATGAAATGTGATTATTGGGCTTTTGTTACAAAAAAGGATTGAAAAATTATTATAAATTTCAAGGGAAAAATAGCTGAGTCTTTAAATATAAGGTTTACTTGAGTATTATTTTGACAGTCCTTTAATGTGCTCTAACAGTTTAACACACATTCTCTAAGGCTCTAATAAGGCATATTATATTCATAATCAAATCTGGAAGGGGAGGGCCTGCACAGCTAATTTGTCTCAAAATCTGCTTCATTGTCAGACAATGAAGCTTAGGAACCAATGGTTTAGACCCATGTCCAAAATGCTGCAAAATTTCACCCATCTGTTGAAAGTCTTCCCTAACCTCCAGTGTGTTTGTAGTATGTTGAAGAGTCACAGAGAATCTGTATGGGGAGGGGACCTTCAGCATGAGTGGACAGGCAGTCTCTTAATACCTCCACTTCCAGGACAGTGAGGAGGTAAAGAGAACTTTCCATCAGCTCTGTGGGTTCTGCAGGACTGGGCACTGGGGATCTGCTGGCCCTTAGACTCCACATCCTGCCCCTGGCCGCTCAGACCCCTCTGAGGAAGAAGGTAGTTGATGGGAATGGGGAGATTTGGGGGATCATGGTGCCGAATACTGCTGCCAAGTCTCCCTGGCACCTCTGCCCACACTTCCCTTTGGAGCTGAGAGTCAGGGAACCATCATATCAAAAGCTGATGCACGTCAAACTTTGTGAAGCTTCTAAAATGAGGATGAGCTACCAATTCGCCAACAAATAAAACTAATTGTGAGATAAATGAGCTGGTGGGGACCTTCTCAAGATTTGATTATGAAGACAAAAGGCCCTATTAAAATCTTCTAGAATATTTATAAATCGGAATGGGATATAACACAAATCTCAAAATAAGACTCAGTAAATCCTGTATTTAAATAGCATGATGGTGGCAGAGCCCACTGGACAATGGTGAAGAACATTTGGTGATTTGGTGGAGGGCAAAGTACACTGATATATTAAGGAGGGATGTGGAACCTATACATGTGGGTTTATTTTAATGTGTACAAATAAAAATAATTTAAAAATGTTTAAATACCTTGGAAATTCATTCTTTGTGCTTAATCGTTTTTTTTTTTTCTTTTTTAAATAGTGGTTATTATTTCTTTTGTTTATAATGCTATTCCTTTTAGGACACTGAAATTGCATCTCAGTCTATATGTCACACCACACCTTCCACCAGAGCTCAGTGTCCTTCACCACTGCATTGTCCCTTCTCTCCCTTCCTCCCCCTCCCACCCCAGCAACCATCATCTTGTGTCCTGTGAGTTTTTGCTGGGGTGTATCTGTTTCTTTGTTTCATTTCACTATAGTCCACAGATGAGTGAAATTATCCTGTATATTTCTCTTTTTCTTTCTGGCTTATTTCTCTTAACATGATGCCCTCAGTTCCACCCAAATTGTTGCAAAGGACACTTTTTTTTTTCTTCAGTAGCTGCATAGAATTCCATTGACTAAGCAGACCACAGATTTTTTTTATCCAGTTATCTACTGATGGGAATTTAGGGTGTTTCCTGGTCCTGGCGATTGCGAACCGTGCTGCTATGAACACAGGGGTGCAGATAACCTGTCTGATGAGAGGCACTGTATTTACCCATCCTCAGGACACATGCCCAAGGTGGGACTGCTGGTCAAACAGTAGACCCTTCTTTTTCTGCCCGAGGAACCCCCAGACTGTTTTCAAAGAGGTTCCTCCAATTTACGTCCCCTCCAGGAGTGAAGGAGAGTTATCCTACTGAACACCCCACATTCCCATTTTATAGATGCGCGTGTGGGGCTAGTGGAGGAGGATGAGAAATGTGGTTTTACAACTCAAGGCCCAGCAAACCCTCAGTGCAGAATAAGAGCCCCAGTGAGCCACCTACCCACGTGCCAGGTATAATGCGAGCCCACGTTTTTGACCCCAGCTTTCAGGGAAAGTAATCTGTCGCTTTAATTTTTTTAATACAAAGTTTTATTTGTTTATATGTAGGTATGCGTTTTGGTATTATAAAAGAATTTCAGCATTTATTTTTAACAGTGTGGTCCAAGAAATTTTATGCAACAAATAATTACAAAACACAGAACAGATATAAGGTACAGGAAATAAAGGAATTAAAAACAGTGATATAGATACGGAATTGGCACGACCCATGGATAATGCACATTCTTATATTTTTCCTCGTACATTTGGACAAAAAAAAAAAAGGTGCATTATACACGGCAAAATACGGTAAGTCCTAAGCACAGGCCTCCCACATGCTGGTGCTTGAGATGGGCCACCCAGACAGGGAACAAGCCATGGGGATTACTCCTAGCTGGCAAATTCACTGTCCCTCTCTCAGCTCTCTGAAGAGTCCTCACACAGCAGACACCAAGTCCCCAAATAAAACTTAAAATGAGGTAAGTTTGGGTAAGCAAAGGGACTCCCCAAATATCCTCAGCCTCTTCCTCTCCCTCCTCCTCTCCCTCCTTCTACTCCTCCTCCTCCCTTTCTTCCCCTCCTCCTCCCCCCCCCC
>RJWH01005005.1:53755-88777 GCA_004363575.1 Solenodon paradoxus | reverse complement strand
GAGAGAGAGAGAGAGAGAGAGAGAGAGAGAGAGAAGACTTGGAGGCAAATATGAGAACAAGAGAGCAGGATGATTTGGGAGACCCAGCTACTTTTTTCACCAGGAACAGGAAGGATTTGTTCCCCAAGATGGTGGAGGGAGTGACAAGGCCAGATTTATAAATGTGGAACAATTGGGGTTGTGGGTACAGGCTGCTAACAGCTGGTGGGGATTTAGACAAAGGAATTGAGTCAAGGAAGCCAAACGGGGAGATAACTTTTTAAAAGTTCACTTCACCATGTACTCTTGCACCACAAGTCTTAAGGTTAGAAAGCACTTGTGTGCCCCTTCTCTCACTTGCTTTTTGCAGAAGGCCTGTGAGGAAGTCAGAGCAGGAAATAAGAATCCAGTCTTGAATAATGAAACCAAAGCGCATACCGGTAGATTACACAACCAAATCAAAACCATGACCAGAATCTGGACCTCCTATTCACAGTCCAGTGCCCTTTATACTAAATCAGTGTCCCTCAGACTTTGACTTCCATGGACCATTTAGATGAATGTCTGGTACACACAAGTACCAATATATAGATGAGTGTCTGGTACACACAAAGTACCAATATATTTGATGAAATTTAAGTGTCACAAATCTTAAAATAATGTAATAAAACACTTAACAATAGTTTTGTTTTAAATCAATAAAGACATTTTAATATTTATTGAGGTAACTTTGATTTACAGAATAATATAAGCCCATATTTGCTGGTTCACCATTTGTCAAATATATGACAACATACCACACCCACCACCAAATTGCCAAAGACCCTTTACTGTCCATCGGATCCCACTACCAGTTGCTCCTACTTCCCACCCGCTTCCCTGCTGGTAACTTCAGTTCTGCTGTTAATGTTCAAGGGTAGGTTTTTGTTTTGTCTGTTCCTTTGTTTTGTTTCTTTATATTCACATACGAGTCACATCATCTAGTATTTGTTATTCTCCATCTGACTTCTTTCACTTAGCATCCCTCTAGTTCCAGCCATGAAGTCACAAATGACAAAATTTTAACCTTTTTAGAACGGTGTAGTATTCCATTATATACATACATATATGTTGCATCTTTATCCATCTGATGATGGGCACTTAGGTAGTTTCCAACTCTTGTCTATTGTACATCTGCCGTAATAAACATAGGCGTGCATACGTAAAGATATTATGTAATCTTTACAAAGGATTTATATTCTGCTTGATGTCAGGTGTTTGAACAGTAGCTCAGGATCCATGTGTGTCAGGTGTTTTTTCCCTCCTGTTCCTACAAATTAGAAAAGCTTAAGGAATGGCCCAAGTTCAAGTGCCTTATCAGACAGTCCTGGACAAGCAGGTGAAACTTGGACTCAGAACTGCAGAGCATTCTGACTGAGGCTGATTTGCTGAATTATTGGGACCTAAATCTATAAGAACATGATGTTCAAAAGCTGGGAGATTGTTTGGAAGCATTTTATTTTATGGTAAAATATCCATAACATAAAATTTGCCATTTTATCAAAGTAGCTTTTTTAAGAAAAGGTGCAGGCAGGAATGAAGGTCAATAGGCAGGTCAATAGGCAGGCAGGTAGGAAGAAAGAGGAGGAAGAAGCACTTTTGTTTAATTGTTCACACTGGTTGTTTGCCCCCGGACCCACGACTCAGACCCAGGGGTAGTAGCTTTTCCCTTCAGGGGTGATTGACTTAAGTGCTATTCCACCAGGGCATAGCTTTTGTTGGAGTATTTTTTTGTGTGTGTGTGGGGGTATTGTTTAAAGGAAAGTTATAGGCAGGAATGAAGGTGAGCAGAGACAGGTATGAAGAGAAAGGAGAAAACACTTTATATATTTTACTTAATTGCTCATCTTGGTTGTTTCCTGTCTCCCATCCCCCACACCCCATCCCCCACCCCACCCCTGGTCTTGAGCTGGGGACCTTGGGATGTATGTGAACTGTGCTTAGGGTGTACTAGACCGTTAGGCTACCAGGGTGTACCTATCAAATTAGTTTTAAAATATAACCAATAATATGTTTGCTTTTTCTCAAAGAAATCAAATATTGGGGAGGCCCCAGTAGACTAGCATTTGGACACAATCCACATACTTCCCAAGGTTCCAGGTTCACGTCCTGGGGTTGGGGGAATAGCCAAGACAAACAACTAAATAAAATGAATTTAAAAATGAATCTTCCCTGCTCTTCCTGCTTACCTGCCTGCCTGCTCATCTTCATTCCTGCCTGTACCTTCTCTTTAAAAAAAAGGAAAAAATACACTACACTTGAGCAAACCATCTGCAGCAGGAGAAATGCTCTTAATTAACATAATTATTGCCATGAAGTATCAGCCCACATTTCAAAATCTCATGTCATAGAAATGAAGAAGTCAAAATATATTTGCAGATAACCTGATACGACATACAGAAAACCTCGAAGAATGTACAAAATGCCAATTAGCACTAAGAAGTTCAGCAAAATTGCAGGGTACAAAAGCAATATACAAAGATCAGTTGCATTTCTATACACTAACAATTAACAATATGAAAATGAAATTACCATTCCATTTATAATAACATCAAAAATACTCAGGGATAAATTTAAGCAGAGAAAGAAAAAAATGAAATCATGCAGAATTTACAGTTATATACAGATGTTGATTTACTATGATGTATGCCTTAAACCTATTTAATGTTATAATATGATAGTCCCTCAACAAAACTGAAAAATAAAAATAAATAAAATGGGTAAAGGATTAGGACGTTTTTCCAAAGGAGATATGCAAATGGCTATTAAACACGTGAAAAGATTTTATTCATTCGTACGAGGAATGAAGTGCTGATACCTGCTATAAAATGTACAGAGTAGGTATATTGATGGAGACAGAGACCAGCAGTTGCCGGGGAAAGGGAGGAAAGAAATCTGGACTAACTGGTCATAGGCACGAGGTTTCTTTTGGGGTGAAGGAATGTCTTAGAATTAGATTGCATAATTCAGAAGATGTACACTTTAAAATGGTGGGTTCTATGTTGTCAATTTTATCTTAAAAAAAGCTAAAAAATCCCCAAAATGCACTTGAGCATCCAGAGGTTACCCTTAACAGTCAGTGTGTGTCATTAGGATTGGAGGAACGAATTTCTTATACTGCTGCCTGCTTCTACAAGAACATATTGAAAAGACATGATCGTAACTTGAAACATGGCAAATATATCTTCTATTTCTTTCAATACTGAATTGGGTTTCAGAGGTATATTGAACACTGCCAGTGGGTCTCTGTGAAGCAAACACTGTTTATTTAACACCCTGCTCCTGGGTCTTGAACCGAAGTCCTGGGCTTTACATGGTCTGTACCTCCGCCTCCTCCACCATCTGAGCCACAAGGGTGCACCTAATGAGTATTTTCTCTGTGTCAGACATTATCCTAAGAATGTCACAGGTATTTCTTCACTACTCTCTAGTACATCCATATGAAATAAGCGTTATATTTCCATGGTCAGCATCATTCCCAGTTTTGAGAGGGAAAGATGGAAGCACAGAGAGGGACAGCTTCTTCTATTAGAGTTTCAGCTCCTTGCCCTGTTGCTTCCGACACTAGTGTACAAATCCGTCTTTACTGATTCCACGCGTCTTTTCACTCGTGAAATAATATTCAATAATACCAATACTTTTCTCTGGCTGTATGGAATTTTAGAGATGAGTAGAGCAAAAATTCATTGGTTATTTTACCATCATACATATTTTCCCTTTTCTAAAACCTATTGCAGCTTGAATGTCAGGTTTTTAACCAGCCTTAGAGAACTAAATGCTAGCATGCACTCACGATGGTGATAGCTCTTTGCATGCAGTTTGTCATTGTTGTATGATGTCCCACAGTGGCTTTTGATAAATTGCTTTCTCTTAAAATTTTTTTTTCAAAGTAAAGGTGCAAGCAGGAACAAATGAAGGTGAACAGAGGCAGGCAGACAGGAAGAGAGAGGAGGAAAAAGCACATTATGTATTTTTATTGTAACTACAATACATTTTATTTATCAACCCCCCCCCCCCACCCGACCTGTGATGTCAACCCAGGTCCTTGGGATGTATGTGAAGTGAGGAGGGGTTGGGCGGGGGCGCTGGTGGGTCTGGCTTCAAGAAAGAATTCTTGAGCGCTAGTTTTTAAGCTTCCTAGAGAAAATGGAGGAGAAAGAAAGCAAAAGCAGGAGAAAGAGTCTATTGGGCAGGAGGGCTGTTCTGACTGCTATGCGATTCCTACATTTACACTCCTTTAGGCAGAGGAAGGGCTATTGATTAGGGTATGGTAGAAGAACTTTTCCTGACCCTAATGCAAAAGTTAGCCTGCCAGGAATTTCCCTCAGTATTACAGAGGCTGTAGCTCTGTCCAAGGACACACAAGCATCCCTCCCTACTGTACCGCTGTAAATAACTGGTAAGAGCTGCCAGCAGAAACCACAGGCAGCCAAGGAGGTGAATCTTTACCTACTACCTCCGAGTGTAAAAGGAGCTCCCCTAAACCCCACGTTGTTCAGCTTTGGGTAACAATACCCCTGAGCCAATACCGGTACAATAAAGTGTTTTTTCTCTACTTGGAGTGCCAGCTGTCAGTCTTCTTGCCATCTGGAGGCTCTGCCATAACAACGGAGTGCTTTTAAACATCAAAGGTTAGGCCATTATTGCAGGTGGTTCCAGGTGAGATAGGAAGATGGACATTCTAAGAGATTTCTCAGTTTAGTTCTAAAAGCCTCTAGTGCCAAAAGGAATTCCATGCCCTCTCCATAGCCATCTGTTCCCAGGTCAGATTTTGGAAGTTAAATTCTGAAAGTAACTTGCCCCTAACAAAACCCCTGTCTCTAATATTTATATCATGAATTTCACAGTTGGCATGTCCCGCATCTCTGTTGCTGGGTTTCTTGGACCTGGATTGACTGAGGAGCGAGGGCAACTGATGGGCGTGGAGCCGGGGAGCTGAGACACACCATGAGACTCTGGATCCATCCATCCAGAAAAAATTCAGTGGAGAAAGCCATCTGGTCAGGAATACACAGCAAATTTTTCAAAAGCAGAAGCAGATAGTTGAGGTGCCCTGCAGGGCCGGGAAGGTTACATCCAGAGGATGCACACGTGTGTGTGTGGGACGGTAGCTCCTGCCTGCTGCTCACACAGGTAAGATGTATATACATGCGGGTTAGGGCGTCCTCCTTTGTGGGCGTATCCAGGTGACCTGGAGTGAAAATGGCACGAGTGTCTAGGGGTATGTCCTCAACTCAGGCTTTCCAGTTAGTTTTCTACTCATACATCTGCATACTGCCTTACAGATTCTAAGCTATGCTGTTCCTACGTCAGCAGCCTTGAGGGCTGTGCTAGGTTCTTGGTACCTTCCTCCAATACAAAATTAAATTTTCGCTCTGGGGTATGCTATTTTGTGCTTATTCTGAAATACGTTGCTAGGCTCTGACTGTGACTGGTACAAAAGCTTGGATAAGTTTGAATCATGATTTGACATTTCACAGCAGACAACCCTCATTTCATAGGGGTGAAGAGTCAACACAATTCAGTTTCCAGATAATCTGTGTGGTAGCTCCCATCTGCAGTTTCTTTTTGCTTATTGTGCAAAACTAATCACTATTATGTTTCCTTTCCTTCCATATAGACAATTAAAGAAGAATAAGTTGGTCTTCATCAGTTTATGGTAGATGATGTTGTTCTGAGTTGTCAGATCTATATTTACTATCTTCCTTGCTATTTTTATCAATCAGTGAAAAGATTTTGAGTCATTAATGACTTTTGGTATTTGGAAATATTACAGAGCTCAACAGTGTAGACACAGAAGGCACATTTTAAAACAGAAACAAGAGCATGACAGGAAAATAAGATTAGCCAAGGCAAACTGCTCCATTATTAAAGCGGTCTGAAAACCTTTAGGACTATACTAACCATTAGGAATATAATAATTTTTAACATAATGAAAATCTGTGATAGTCATAATCAATGCCATTATTTCGTGTTTATGAAAGGTAGGGAAAAATCTCATTTATCCCCTTTTCCCCTGAAACTACTGATGTGGGAACAGCAGAGCTTAAAATCTATAGGGCAGTGTGCAGATGTATGAGCAGAAAACTAACTGGCAAAACCTGACTTCTGAGAGCAAAGACCCCCAAAGAGCAAGGACCCATTTTAGCAACTTGAGTCTAGGACACACCCCTAGATACTCCAGGAAACCTGGATACACCCCTGAAGGAAGACACCCCCACACCTCATATATATTCAAAGATCCACTTGCCTGAGTGAGAGGCAGGCCATACAGGTCATACACACATGTGTGCATTCATTCCCTTGACGTAACTTTCCTGGCCTGCAGGGAGTTTAAACTCTCTGATACTGCTTTTAATAAACTTGTTGTGTGATCCTGACCAAATGGCTCTCTCCGCGAATTCTTTCTGGACTGACCCAGCGTCTCATCAGTGTGTCTCACTCCCCCTTCCCCGCATCACTACCAGTCTGTCAGAATATCCACTGATAAAACTGTCCTTGGACGTCACTTTGAAAAACATTTCACTGCTCCAAGAAATTTTAAATTCCTAAATTCCTATGGGAAGATGATTAAAGGACAGATAAAAGGACAGAGCCCTTCTGAAGGGTTCAGGGAAACTGAAGGGCACATAGATGGACAGAGGGCATCTGAAATGTTCAAGGAGACTCAGTGTATTTTCAGAATGTGGCCACTTCCTCTTCTGGTCTGGGATAGAGCCCACCACCAAAGGGCACTGCAGAACTAGAGATCCTGGTGGGTCTATTTAGAGTTATTTTCCTGGAGGCCTTCCGGAAAGCTACTCAAACCTCAGTTCTTTCACCATATTAATTTGACTTTTCTCCCCTACATTCAAGATTCTTATCCTGTTGACTGGTCTGGCTTCTGAAAGTCAGTAAATATCTAGAATTTATATGTAAAACACACATGCCTGTGATTAGATGCATTTTTCTATTTTAGTCTTAATACAACTCTCAAAAGGACTTGTGATGTCATCCCTCCTTCCCCCCAAAAAGCAATAGTACTCCATTGAAGGTATAGACTATAATGTCTCCCCTTGAAAGTTTAGAATACAATGACGGGACTAGGGGAGGAAGGAACAACTAGTGTAAACAACTAAATAGAAACAAAATAAGGGTGCTTCCTCTCTCTTCCTGCCTGCCTATTTGCCTTCATTCCTGCCTGCAGCTTTCCTTTAAAAAAAAAAGGGATACAATGATGTTAGGTGCTAATTTGCTGACATCTACCAATGACTGACACTTGATATATGTCATTTAATGCAATCCTCAAAACTACCTGGCGAGGGTTACCCTGGTGGAGTAGTAGTTTGGTCAGCTGTCTTCCACCAAGAGCACAGGCCACTTATTACAGGGACCCAGGTTCAAGACCCAGTGGTGCATTGTCTCAGCTCACCTTCACCTGCATCAGTTTCTTAAAACAATCACTTTTGGCTCAGTCCAAAGGTCTTTGACTCTTTAATGTTTCCCTGGCTGAGTTTTAAAAATGGCTTCACAGATACCATCTTTTTATAATAGCTAGGCTGAGATTTAATCCCAAGTACAGCCATCTCTCACTGTGCTGCTGCGACCCTGAGATAAACGCAAGAGACTCACTCATTCCCCAGCAAAGAGGTAGCAGGTCCCAAATGTGTGCCCAGCGGTGTGCTGGATGCCAGGGAGAAGGGGCATGAAGCCCCTGTCCTCCTGGAATTGAGTGCCTGGAGGTGGTGGCAGCAGTGGTGGCCAGGTTAGTGGGAGACAGACAGTAAAGAAATCAGCATGCATTTGCAAATGGAGAAAAGTACTCTGAAGGACAGGAGACAGCAAGATGGAAAAATAAGCAAAGCTCCAGAGAGGGAGGGCTCTCTGCTGGCTAGAGAAGGACTGTCTGAGGACATGGCAGGTTAGCTCTGACTAGAGGAAGACAGAGGTTACTCTGGGAAGAGGTGGAGACATCCTGGGTACGATCTGGAAATGTTCATATCTACAAGAAAAGCGGAAAAAACACACGGAACAACACATAGTCCTCACTTCGAGTCTAGTGGCCAGTGTCTCCGAATTCAGACGCTGGTAGTCAGCTGAGCCCTGGGTAGGTGAGGCAGTTTCAGTCAATGATAAGACCCAGGGTGTTCCCAGAACTGGAGGTGGAGGCAGAGGAAGTGGTCACAAGGAGAAAACCAGGAATACAGAGGCCAGGCGGATGAGAGGGCCACCTACGTGGAGACTGAGGCTTCCTGGAGGAAAGAGAAGAATGAGGTGGAGAGTTTGGTGAGAGCCAGAAGCTGAGTCTTCAGGGAAGGGGGCAGGGCAGCCAGGAGGTCAGAGTGTAAAACTGGTTGTCCTCATTCTTTGGAGAAGTTTATAAGAGGGTGGAAGGGGTGAAGGGATATAACTTCTGTAAGTTGTCAGCAGGACCTGGAGGACGCCAATCTCATCTACTGTCCCAAGAGTATGTGGGGAATCAGATCCAGGCTAGATTTGGGGAAGCCATTTCTGACCACGACAAGGTTTGAGGCATGGATACTGGCAGCTAAAGGAGGCCTTGGAAGCATCTTTTTTTTTTTTCTGGAGAGATTTAGGAAAAGAACTAATTTCTATCCCATTAGAGGAGGTGGGGCAGAGGTAATTTCACCTTGACCCTCTGGGTTCTTGGCCAAGACACCCCTGTTATAAAATAAAGGTTAATAGAAGAAAAGCAACAAAATTTACTAACATGTATAAATTCTATAACCATGGGAGAGACTGAGGAAAACTGAGTAGCTTCCTGAGATGGCCTAGGTTATCTTCTTTTTGAAGGAAAGGTACAGGCAGGAATAAAGGTGAGTAGGCAGGAAGAGAGAGGAGGAAGAAGCATATTATTTTATTTCATTGTTCATCTTGGTTGTTACTCCAGGCCTGGGTCACAAACCCAGGACCTTGGGATGTTCGTGGACTGCACCACTGGACTGTATCGGTGGACTTAACCATTATGCCACCAGGGTGCGCCCTAGGTCACCTTCTTAACCTCTTTCAGCCAAGGACAAAGGATATTATGAACCAGGGGAGAGGAAGGGGATAGAGGGGAAGACCAGTTATGGGAAGTTCAGGAAAAGCCCAGTAAATTAAGGTTTGGCTACTCTGCAGATTTAAATCCATTAATAGGAGAGCTTTTCCTGGTGCAGAGGAGACATCCTTGCAAATGGAGGTTTTCCCTTATACCGTGGGGATGCAGCTATATGAATGTGGACTAACTGGCAAAATCCGAAAGAGACCCCAGGGGGTATTTCAGCTTAACAGACTCTTGCATCTAGGACACACCCATGGATGCTCTTGCAGTTTCTCTCCAGGTGCCCAAAAAGCCCCTAACTCCATCTTGCCTGAGTGAGAAGCAGGCAGCTGAGGTCCCACATGCGCACACGTGTGCATTCTCTTAATGTAAGCTTAATTCGTTATTTCTGCTTTTAACAAACTCGCTGTGTGCTCCTGGCCGACTCTCCATGCAGTCTTTCTGGAGGAACCCAGCGTCTTATCAGCGTGTCTCAGCTCCCTCCCCACCTCATCACATACTGGTCAAAGTCTCTTACAAAAGACTACTCAGTTTTCAGAGTTTTACCTGTCTGCTGTTTCTTAAAAATAACCAACCTAAAATAATTCTCTTCTAATCTTTTATGTTCTTGGCCGAGACACCCCTGGAATAGAAGACAGACAAACAGCAGAAAAACAATAGCTACTAACATGTTTTCCTCCAGTGCACATGAGAGGCCGGGAAGTGAGTAACTGTCTGAAACTCTAATCATCTCTTTAACCTCTTCAGCTAAAAACCAAGGATGTTATAGCGGAAAGGGGAGAAGGAAAAGGCTTTTTATGGAAGGTTCTGGAATGACATAGTAAACAAGAGTTTGGTTGTTATGCTGATTTAAATCAATACCTCCTTCCTTAGTAAGAGAGAGCAAAAGATTTGTTTATCCCCTTCTTCCCAAACAGTGGGGAAGACATCCTAACAAATGGAGATCATCCTCTTGTACATGTAAATATTCTTTATAAAAGGGTAACTTCTCAGTTTTCTGAGCCTTCCTAGGACTGCTATTTCTTTCTTTTTTATTTTTCAAGGAAAGGTGCGGGCTGGAATAGAGGCCAGTAGGCAGGCAGTTCTGGAGGAAGAGGCATGTGACTTGGGGTATGTGGCTTGGTCCTTCGGAGCCGATTGTCCCAACAGCTGCCCCACCAGGGCGCAACTGTTGTTTCTTAAAAATAACCAGTTCTAACTAATCCTGTGTCAGAGACATTTGGGGTGGCAGATTTTGCTCCCCTACAAGACATCTCCCCTCTTCAACGTTGTATTCTGGAAATGGTCATCTCTACAAGAAAAACGGGAAAAATACACGGAGCACCACGGAGTCCTCGCTTCGAGTCTAGTGGCCAGTGTCTCCGAACTCAGACGCTGGTAGCCCACCCCAGGGCGCCCAGGCGGGCAGAAACCCCAGCGGGAGCCGGGCAGGGGACCCAGGCCGCGCGGCTGGTGTGGCCGCCAGGGGGCGCGGGCGGCGCGGGCCGGAGCCCGCTAGGTGGGGCGGCTCCCGGGATGACTCACGCGGAGGGGGCAGATGAGTCACTCCCCGCGGGCTTCTAGCCCCGCTAGGTCCCCTGCTTCCCCTCAGCCGCCGCCCCAGGCCGCGCCCTGCCCATCGGGAGAGCTGGGCCCCGCGGGGCCGCCCGTCCCTGAGCCTGCTCGGCTCTGCTCCGCCCTGCCCTCTCGAGCTGCGTTTCCAGTCCCGCGGGCGCCCCCAGGCCCCAGGCCTTGCCCGAAGCCGGAGGGCGGCCTCCCGGGTCCAGTTCCCGGCGGCCTGCGGCTCCTCCGGGTGCGCGCTCGCTCCAGCCGCGTGCATGTTCTCCTTCCGAGCCGGGACCGGGAGGAGACTTCGCTTGTCTGGGCCCTCGCGCTCCGGGGAATCCGAGGCTGCCGTGCCAGCGGGTGGAGTGGGTTGCCTTTCCTCCCGGAGAGGCCATCGCTTCTGGGCAGAATCCAAGGGGCGTGTGTAGCCTGCCGGCGCTGGGAACCCGAGATACTGGCGGCCCCCCAACCCAGGCTGGGGCAGAGACCCGCCCCGAGTGGCATTTCCTGTGAGGTGTGGCTGTGACCCGGCGCCCCCCACCCTCGCTGGGAATTGCTTCCCTCAAGAACCCCATTCAGGGCCCCGCCTTGGTCTGGACAGGGACCGCAGGACATCTCCGTGTAGCAGGGCTGGGCTGTGGGTGGCGCAGAGGGAAACAGGTCCCTTGCCAAAACCACATGGCAGAGAGCCTGGTCTGTCCCTTGGGTGTGTCCGGGTGTTTTCATCTCTTTTCTGGATAAATCAGAAGGCTAGGAAGCCCTGGGTCTTAGCTGCTGGCCAAAGAAGGTGCCAGAGAGGGCCTGGCTCAGAACCTTGGGGTGACGAGGCTGCCAGAGACCTTGCAGAGCTTGGCCACCGGCTCACTTTGGACATCCAGCCCAGGAGAAGAGACTGGTCCCAAAGTCTCAGAGCTCCTGGGTCTGGACCTCCCACTCAAGGTGCTTAAAATAGTGCTTAACACTAGTCAGCCATAATAGATTATGCATGTACTTTGTAAGCAATCTTTATAAGGCACGACTGTGTGCCCCATCTTGCTCCAAGGGCTGATGTATTCCCTCATCTGATTCCACAGCTACACGTAGTTATGAGCCAAGCTCAGAGAGGCTAGGGAACTTGCGCAAGAACACACAGGTAGGAGGTATAGTGTGATGTTAAACCCAGACTCCCTGACTTTAGAGGTTGCGTGCATGAGACTGACTTCAGGAACTGGGGGAAGCTTCATATACTGCAAATGGTGTGCATTTTCAGGATGGCTGAGGAGCAGTATTAAAGGTAGCCACCAGGGGGGGAGGTCTTGTTAGCGCTGCCTCTCTGCTGGAGGCCCATACTAGTTTTCCAATGTGCCACAGGACAGAAGAGAATCACCGGGTGTCACTCTTGTGATGTTAGCTGTCTGTCTCACTCCAAGATCCAGTTTCTGGTCCACCATTCCCAGCGATCATACTTACTGCTTTGGAAAGAGTGGCCTTAGGAGGTTCCAAATACTAATCAGCAGAGTGAGGCAGAGTTGGGGTTCATTAGGATAAGTTGGGGAGCATGTTCAATACATATTAATGTGTGTCTTGATGGCTTGGGTATTAAGCCTGTGCCTGGGGTATAGTCCACATAGAACCCAAAGACCTGTATTCGTGGTCCCGGGATCATCAAGTGTAAGGGAAGGGAACAACTAAATTAACTAATAGAATTCTTTTTCTTCCTCTCTCCCTTGCTGCCTGATTCCTGCCTGCCTTCGTTCCTCTTTGCAACCAAAACAAAATCCATAGATCACCAGTCTGTTGCAGTGCAGTGATTCTCACCTTGTTGATAGATCGATATTCAGTGAGTTTAAGAAAATATTGACACCTACGTCCTTCCCTCCAGAGATTCTGATTGAATAGATCTAGAGACTGACTTGGGCTTCTGGCTAATTCTAATGTGGAACTGAGGTCGAACACCACTATTTTGAGGATTAAGTCAGTAAGGTTGTGGTCGTCCCAGGAATTGGTAGTTTTAAGAAAAAGTCCCAGTGTGATTTTCTTGCGCAGTCGTGTTTGCAATCCTTTGGTGTAGAACTCACTTTCCTCATATGACTTTGAAGAGTGTCCCAGAGTCTTCCAATGAGAACACCGGTGTCATGTGTGGGAGTTGCTTCTGAAGGAGTCCTGTCCCTTCTCAGCCTTTCCTGGCCCCTGCCTCGGTTTACAGGATTTTTCTCTTTACCAGGCAACGGTATTCTCACCCAGCCAGTGGGGTTCATTTCTTGAAGGTTCTGGGCAGGTGGTCACTCCTGAGTTTGCCACCTGAAACTGGGACCCTTGAAGTCTGAGGGTCCAGACCAGCCATGTGGCGGCCCAAGGACTTTAGTGAGCTCCCATGTCTGGCTTCTTTCCCCAGGTCCTCAGGAGACCGTTTTCATGACCTGTGAGCTGGGTGGAGTGATTGCTTCCACCACATTTCTGGGACAGTTTGTTTCTTTTTCAGTCCTGCTTTCTACCATGGAGTATAGTTGTATTTGTCCTCTCTCAGTTGAGGACCTTTTTCACTTTGGGTGCTGTGGGCTGTCCTGGTTACAGGGTACACACGCTGGGTGTTCTGCTAGTCTTGTAGGGACCTGTGTGCCCTGAGCCACCCCCTTAACTTCTCTGACCCTCCATCTCCTCATCTTTTACGTGGGCTAGTGTGTCCTGCCACTTCAGAAGGCTGCTGTGTAGTTCAAATAAGAAAATCTGTGTGACACACATTGTGGCTCAGGTGGCTGAGACAACTACGATGTGAACCATGTAAAGCTCAAGGACCTGGGTTGATTTGAGACCCAGACTGAGAAGGGAAACAGAAATAAATAAATAAAAATACTTCTTTCTCTCCTGCCTGCCTGCCTGCCTGCCTGCCTTCCTTTCTTCCTCTTTTTAAAACAAAATACACACGCACGCACAAAGAAAAATCAGTTTTTTTTTTTTTTAAACATAGTCTGTGAAGATGTGCTTTGGTGACCACAAACCATGTCACTAATGTGTCTTTCACATTCCAGTTCACTGCATTGGCTAACCTGAGCTTTCTCTTTCCTAGTTGGCAGGGTGAAGGGTAACTTTCCCTCTCTTAGGGAACACGCAAGATGTCAGCAGCTGGTGTTAAAGTCCCTGACAATGGTATATTCTAGAATCTTGCCTCCTTTCCTCATTGAATCAGAGTGAGTGATTGAGAACCTGTTTCTACACCCAGCTTGGAGTTAGGTGTGAGGAGATTCCAGGCTGTTTCTTAGAAAGCAGGGCATCCCACATAGAAAAAGAAGTAGGTGATCCTGGGTGCGTTGTCCACAGACAGTTACAAGCGGTGAAAGCTTTGGAATTTCAGAGACAGCGCCTAGATAGGCAGAGAAGAAACAGATAAGTCAGAAGGACAGGTTGGACTTGACTGGGGGCATGGAGGACGTAGCTGAGATTCCTGAGTGGGAGGCAGGCAGAGATGCCTGAAGGTCAGTGGTGGGGCTGAGGGGGAGGAGGTCGACTTGGCAGCCACCGCCCCCAATTTCTATAGTAACCCAACAGTACTGACCCAGGCATGGAGGAGGCATTGAAAAATGTCACCAAATAGTCACCTTCTTTTCCTTTGCTTTTCTAAATGAGAAGCTCCATCATGAAGGGAAGGAGGAGGAGATGGGCCTGTCGAGTAAAATAAGTCAATTATATGGTGAAGAATAGAACTGGAGTGTTGCGATGATAAACTTAGTGTATTACACAGATGTTGATTTACTATGATGCGCACCTTAAACCTGTATGATGCTTTAATGCAATGTTCCTTCAATACAATTAAAAAAACAAAACAAAAAAAACAAGGCATGTCCTTCTTCCTGGAGTGTTCTCTGAAGGACACTGGTGGACACTGAAGGAACTGGTGCCACATTCCTCTACAACCTGCCTCTCACTGATAACTTTTTTTTTTTAAAGAAAGTTGCTGGAAGGAGTGAAGGTGCACAGAGGCAGGCAGGCAGGAAGAGCGAGGAGGAAGAAACACTTTATTTGTTCATCTTGGTCGTTCCTGCCAGCCCCGGGACACAAACCCAGGCCCTTGGGATCTGTGTGAGCTGTGCCCAATCCCTGCTCCACAGGGTGTGCCCCTGTAACCATTTTTAGTGCACTTACAGGGAAGGGTGAACACAGTCCCTTTCTCTGACCCCACTGCTGGGACAGAGGCAGCGTGGCCACAGTGTGATCTATGCTTATACTGCCAGCACCAGTCAAAGTCGTTTGTTGACAACAGTCTAAGTGTGTTAGGCTGCTGGGTGAACCCTCATCGAGGCTCCCCTGCCACGTCCATGTCCAACCTGGCTAAATGACAAAGTCAACAGCTGGGAAGAAGAAGGGCTTCAAAGAAGACTTCTTCATGGAACAAGATGTGGTGCCTCTAACCGAGCTTTCCTGGGAATCATGATTTGTGGAATCATGATTGCTGTATTGGCTTATTCATATATGCGGGATTAATTCAAAATAATAATGAAAATAACAAATTCCCTACTGGAAGAGGGACTGGGAATTTCTCTGAAAAATGGGACTATTACAACAAGGCAAAGTGATACTGAAAAAACTAAACCCACCTATGCCACTCTCTCTATCCAAGGCCAACAATATACTTATAAATTACCCAAGAGATTGACTCAGAAAATATCCCCAACAGCCTCTGTGGGAGATATAGTAAATCAACTATAGCAAGGGAAATTATTTCAGCCTCCACTCATTTACACAGTTGGCCCATTAATGATGTAGGTTATATCTAAAAACAAAGAAAAACTATTCCGATCCCCTCCCACAGCATTGCCCTCACCTTACAATAGTTTATAAGATTAAAGGAAAATTATGGTACCCACCAAGAGGAAAAAATAATGCAGGACGACTGCCTGCTCCCCCATTACCATGTACAGGCGCCTATGACGAAAATGGAATCAGAATGCACAATAGAGAACAAAAAGTAAAACTATTGGAATAACTTATAAAGGTTCATAAAAATAGGACCAACACAAAAACTGGACAGCGAGAACTTGCTAGATGACAAAAGGGCCTGCCAGATTCAATTCAGCTTGATATGCATTTAAGAATTTGATAAATAACTTTCTAACCTTTCGCAAGTCTGTCGAATTCTCTTTGTCTCACACCTTGCCTTAAACAAGATCCTATCAAAAGGGCAGGTAACTCATTTACTTAAGAAACAAAAACACTATTCGGGTCTGTGCTTTCGGTTTATGTAACCTTAAGACTAAAAGCTGCAAAAAGAAAGTATAAAAAACCTGCCTGCTTGCAATAAAGACGGAACAAAGATTCACTCTGCCTCCGAGTCTGAGTCTCTGTCTCCCACTCGCCGACGCCTTACCCACCTTTGGGACCCCCTGGATCCTGCTGCGGCTGGACCGTGGCACTCCCCAATATCCTCACCTACTCTGGGTTCTCTGGCACCCCTAGTGCCACCTCCTTCTGTGACTTCTGTCCCATTTCTTCCCTCCTCAAAATCGCAAAGTCTATTCTGACCCAAGTGCCCCCACTCTCCACTCGGAGTGTCATCCATTGTTCTTGGGATGTAACAAGGGAAATCACTGTTTGGGGCTGAAGAGGAAGGAAAGAGGAATGGGAGTGGAATGGGCTGGAGATGGAAAAAGTGACTTCCAGTCATTCTGGGTCAGGCCCGGAAGGCGCTCCCAGCGGTTGCTCTAGCGATGGCCATACAAGCGTGCTGCTGCCTTTCTCCTCTCCTCAGAACTGGAGAATTGTGCTGTGCTTTTTCCTTCCTACTCTCATACCCCCAGGCCCACCCTGGTTTGGGGCACCCATGCCCCAGGTGTAATTGCTTCTGCCTTGGTTTCCCAGTTGGACCAAAGAAAGATAAAGAAAGTATGTTGGATATTCCTCGTGCCCCTCCAGACCTGCTCGCCACCCTTCTCCACCTGCTCTGCACCCCAGCAGGCTGACCTTTGGAGAATCCTTCTACTGGGCTTCCTGCCTCTCTGCTCTCTGGTCAGCCATAGGGAGGCACCAGCAGGACCTGGAGGCTGAGAGCTGGTGGGCTGGGCTCTCAGGCCCTGGCTCATTCATTGCTGAGTTGCAATGGGCAGTGGTTTTTGCCTCTCTGGAAGGCACCACCCTCCCTTGTAGCTCCAGGCCTTGCTGGATCCAGCCACTATCCCCTTGCTTGCTCAGAGTGGAGTGGCTTCCAGCTCCTGTTAACTGCAGGGTGCTTCAACATCCCTACTCTACCACGCCTGCCCTGCTCTCCTCAGCCACTCCTTTTGGAAACGTTCTCTCTGTTTGCTGCGGAGACCCTGGCTGATAGAGTGTCTCAACATTGAAGAAGGACGGTGGTTGTCTAAGGATACCTTTCTGAGTGGTCTGGGCTCTGGCAGACTGGCCGGGTGGGTGGGGTAGCTCCCGAGGTGTAATTCGAGATGGACTCAGTGGCCGCCCTCCCCAGGAATAGCCAGACTGTCGTTCTCAAGTTAAGGGCCATAATTGGACTAGAAAGATTCTCTGTAAAGATTACACATTGCCTAGGAAGGTGAGCACACGAACTAGTTATTCATTTCTCGACAAATCTTAGTTTCGGTAGATAAGAAATGTAGCTGTAAGTTTTGCAATTGCAAGGACTGTGTCTTCACTGTGTGACAATTGGTGTCTTGGGCCTATCTATTAAATAAGTTCACTCACTACATAACCAATGTTTCTTGAGTGCCTACTATGTTTCAGACATTGTTCTAGGTGCTTGGAGTATATTGCAAACAAAACAAAGATTTCCCCTTAGAGAGACAGGCAAACGTTTTATAAAATTTTGTGAAAATCGTGGGCACACTCTAGTGGCCTAGTGGATAAGGACCCAGGTTTTGTATATATATGTATGAAGATAGGAGTGCCACAGAAAATAAAAACATGATGGTAAGGGAGGTGGGGATTACCGGTGATAGGTGTTATTAAAATTTTATGTAGGGAGGTCAGGGGAGGAATTATTGAGAAGGTGACATTTGTACATACTTGGAGGAGTGGTGAGCAAACTCTGCAGCTCTCAGGAGGTCAGAGTGACACACAGTGGGACTAGTCGGGACAAATGTCCTATGCCTGGAACCTGCCTGGCATAAAATAAGGAGCAATAAAAAGGTTGGTATGTTTGGAACAGAGAACAAGGGAGAGTGATTTGCTATGACATTTTCTTGCTTCCTTTTCTGGGTCTGACCTACCCTTTAGGGTCGCTTGTCCAGCCCTTAGGCCTTCAAGATTTGCCACCTTTGGGAGACCTCATGAACTTTGTAACACCATCAAAACTTCCTCTGTCCTATTGCTCGAAGTAGCCAAATCTCCTGTTTTCTTAGTGTATCTGACCTCAGAAGCACTAATGAGAGAAAAGGCGAGGGTTTCTAACAAATGAGGTAAATGTGGCTCCTAGGAGCTTTCAGAGTGGACATTTTATCACCAACCCCCCATACAGGTGAAATTCAATGCCGTATAGCAGAATGTATTAAAAATCATATACTGTCGCATCCAAGATGACACCATATGAGGTTCCTGAGCTCGCCTCATCTCATATACACACAGAATCTACAGCTATACATGGAGAAATTCCTTCCTGAAAAAATCCAGAAACTAGCTTTGTGACCCCAGCACAAAAGAAAAATAATCACATCAAAATGGGTAGGATGGTATGCTCTAGTGGAGTAGTGATTAGGTCAATCACCACATACCCCTGGGTTCAAGTCTTGGGCCCTGGGGTAGGAAGGCGGGTATGACATCCAATATGAACAACTAAGTAGGAATAAAATAACATGCTCTTCCTCCTCTCTCTTCCTGCCTGCCTGCCGACTCCCCTTCATTCCTGCTTGCACCTTTCCTTTAAAAAAAAAAAAAAAAGAGAAAAGAAATGGATATGAAAGACTGAGACACAGTTTTGCCATAAGCCCCAATGCAGCAGCATGCAATGGGGGGCTGGGGGTGGGAAAACTTAAAATCTTCAGATCTCCCTGTGGAATGAAGGACTTGGACTGGACATTTAGCACCTTAAATTTAAAAACTTCCACCCAAGGGAGGGACCCACTAATCATCTAGCTTTGAAAGTCAAGGAACATACGTGCATAGGCTCTGTCCCAGATTGACTAGGACTGTCATGGCATAGCAATGTTGAAACTCTCTCCCTACCACCTACAGACCTGAACACCCCTTCTCCCATGTTCTAACTGGTGTTGGTTTCAGCTCTGAAAATTATGGAAGTCTATGCATGCACAGAACCGTTAAGACTGTACCAAACGAAGAAATGGTTCTTTTTTTAAATTTTATTTTTTATTGTAGTGATTATTAAAGACATTAAAATAAATTTTTATGTATAGGTTCTCCATTTCTTAGTTGTGTTTCAACATACCCTGCCCTCCACCAAATCACCAAGTGTTCTTCCCCATTGTCCAGTGGGCTCCACCACCATATACCTCTGCCCACCCCGTTCCCTTTAGGTAACCTCAGTTCTGTTGCAAATGTTTCAGGGCTGGTTATGTTTCATCTGTTTTTGTCTAGTCACATTCCACCTATGAGTGACATCATCTGGTATCTGTCTTTCTTCTTTTGACTTGTTTCACTTAGCATAATAAGAAACTTGTTCTTAATGGGCTATCTCCCCAGTGCATATTCCATAGGGAGCAGACAGAAATGCCCATCTCCCAGTCTTTCCCAGAAAAAGCCTCTTTGCTTACTTTAAAAGTTGCTTCCTCTGATAGAGGCATCATCACCAAGAAAGAAAATTATAGACTAATATCTCTGATGAATATAGATGCAAAAATTCTCAAAAAAAATTAGAAAACTGAATCCAATAATGCATCAAAAAGATCATCCATCATGACCAAGTGAGATTTATCCCAGGGATGCAAGGATGGTTCAACATATGTGTATCCATTAATGGAATACACCATATCAACAAGAGTAAGAGGAAAAATCACATGCTCATATCAATAGATACAGAAAAAGCTTTTGACAAGATTAACATCCATCTGTGATTAAAAAAAAGAACCCTGCATAAAATGGGGATAGAAGTATATACCTCAACTTAATAAAGACCACATATGACAAACCTACAGTCAACATCATAGTAAATGGTGAAAATTTGAAACCATTTCTTCTAAGGTCAGGAACAAGGAAAGGCTGTCCACTCTCACCACTGCTATTTAACATCGTACTGGAGGTCTTCAAGTGATTAGGAAAAAAAAATAAAATAAAGAAAGAAAGAAAGAAAAGGAATCCAACTTGGAAAGGAGGAAGCAAAACTCTCATTATTTGCAAGGGACGTGGTTATATATACCAAAAACCCTAAAAACTCTGTCAAAAAAATGCTAGCCCTTATCAATGAATACAGTTAAGTGGCAGGCTACAAAATCCATGCACAAAAATCTTTCACATTCTTATATGCAAACAATGTGCTTGAAGAAAATGTAATCAACAAAATGCACCATTTAAAGTAGAAGCAAAAAAGAATAAACTATCTTGGAATAAACTTAACAAAGGAAATGAAAGACCTCTACAATGAAGACAACAATTCCTTACTGAAAGAAACAGAGGAGGACACGAAGAGATGGAAAGACATCCCCTGCTCACAGTTGGGACGAATCAACATCATCAAAATGGTCATGCTACCAAAAGCAATATACAGATTTATTAAATCCCCATTAAATTTCCATGGGCTTATTTCCAGGAAATAGAACAAAAAAACCTTGAAATTTATATGAAACAACAAAAGACCTTGAATAGCCAAAGCAGTTATGAGGAAAAAAAAGAATGAATCTGGAGGGATAACACAAGCGATAGTGATCAAAGTAGTATGGTACTGGAATTATAACAGAGGCACAGACCAGTAAAATAGAACTGAGTCACCAGAAATTGATCCACTTATGTACAGTCAATCTACAACAAAGGAGCCAAAAGCATATGATGGAGAAAGAAAAGTCATTTCAATAAATGGTGGGATAACTGGACAGCCACATGCAAAAGAATGAAACTAGATCACTCTCTAACACCATTCACAAAAATTAATTCAAAATGGACTAGAGAATTGGACATAAGACCGGAAACCATAATATTCTTGGAAGACAACATAGGAAAACATTCCATGGCATCAGCCTTAGGGACGCATTTGGGGACTCAACTCCAGCATCATGGGAAAAAAACAAACAAAAATAAACAACTGGGACTAGATGAAACTGAAATGCTTCTTCACAGTAAAAGACAACATCACCAAAACCAAAAGGCAACCTCCTAAATGGAAGAAGATACTCATGTTTCATATTTATGACAAGGGCTTAATATCTAAAATACACAAAGAACTCAAACAGCTCAGTAACAGAAAAATAGACAATCTAATTAAAAAAATGGGAGGAGGAATTGGAGAGACATTTTTCCAAAGAGGATATACAGATGGCCAACAGGCACGTGAAACTGTGTTCCTACTCGCTGGCTATCAGGGAAATGTAAATTAAAATAACAATGATATATCACCTTATACCTGAAAGACTGGCTATTATCCAAAAGTCTGGAAACAATGAATGTTGATGAGGCAGTGGAGAAAAGGGAACACTTTTACACTATTGCTATGAGTGCAAATTGGAAAACAGTATGGAGATTCCTCAAAAAGTTGAAGATGGAAATCCCGTATGATCCTGCCATTCTACTTCTGGGTATTTACATAAAAGATACAAAAACACTCATTCACAGAGATTTATGCACCCTTGTGTTTACTGCAGCCCTATTCACAATAGCTAAGAACTGAAATGGAATGGAATAGAATACTACACAACCTTTAGAAGAGATGAAGCCCTGTCATTTGAATCAACATGGATGGACCTGGAGGGGATTATGCTCAGTGAAATAAGTCAAAAGAAGAAAGACAGACACCAGATGACCTCACTCATAGGTGGAATGTAAATAGACAAAGCAAAGGAACAGACAAATTGTAACTAACCCTAAAACATTTACAACAGAACTGAGGTTACCAGTAGGGAATGTGTGTGTGTGTGGGGAGGCAGGGGCAAGTGGTGGTGGAGCTCACTGGACAATGGGGAAGAACACTTGGTGATTTGGTGGAGGGCAGGGTGTGTTGACTTATATATGAGAAATGGGGAACCTATACATAGGAAATTCTTTTAATGTGTAAAAATAAAAAAAATTAATAAAAAAATACAACAGCTGCTTCCTGGGAGTCAGTCTTCTAATTTGCATGTATCTAGCAGCTAACTATTACCTGGGGAGGCCAGTCATTCTGTCTCCTTGCATGAACCATGCACGATTGTTTGGTGACCTTGATTTTTTTTTTTGATTTAATTTTTTTATTGTAGTAATTATTCTACATATCAAAATAATTTCTTATGTATGGGTTCCCCATTCCTTGGATATATTTCAACACACCATGCCCTCCACCAAATCACCAGTGCTCTTCACCATACTCCAGTGGGCTCTGCCTTGATGACGTTGCTTTTGCAGCTGCCATCCAGACATGCACTGCTTGAGTGCCTGGCTCTGGTGGCCCACAGGGCTAGTTTTTATGAATCTCACAAGACTAGAACAAAGCGACAAAAACAAACAAAAAGCAGTCCTTACCCAGCTATACCTTAGGCCTAACTCAGAGAAAGAAGATAGAAATGCTATCTCCCAGTCTTTCCTGAAAGAAGTCAACATGAATGCTTTCAAAGCTGCTGCATTTGAATTGATATTGACTGAAATTCTCCCCTTGTAATACCAACAGGTCTTGGCACACCCTCAACTACCTGGAGCCACTTAGAACAAAGAAGGTGGATTGAACAATTGCAAAATTTTCAGAGACAATTAAGAGTTGAGGCTGGGCAGAGCAATAAGGTTCATCTCCTATATGAGACTACTCCAAGACTGGGGGGTGTGTCCTGGTGGAGCAGTAGCTATGTCAATTGTCTCTGAAGGAGCAAGCCACTTACCTCTGGTTTTGAGTCCAGGGGGAAGCAACCAGTGTGAACAACTTAAAAAAGCGATACTTCTTCCTCCTTTCTCTTCCGCCTATCTGCCTATTCATCTAAAAACAAAAGGAAACAGAAGACTGGTAGAAGTGGCTGTTTTATCCCATTGTGCAGAAACAAAAATGGAGTCAGGAAAAATGAAGAAACAGAGGAATATGTTTCAAAGACCAAGACGAAACTCTAGAAACAGACCTTAATGAAATGGAGGAAAGTGATTTACCTGATAAAGAGTTCAAAATAATGGTCTTTAAAGATACTTACCGAGGCCAGGATAGCAATGTGTGAACTGAGAGAGAAATCTAATAAAGAGAAAATATAAGAAAGCACCAAACGGAAGTGACAGAGCTGAAGAATACAATTAATCAGCTGAAAATTTCAGCAGAGGGGTTCAACAGCAGACAGCTCAGGAAGAAGAAAGGACCAACAATCTGGAAGATAGAGCTGTTGAACTTATTCAGTCAGAGGAATGAAAAGAAAAAAGAATGGAAAAGAGTGAGGATAGCTTAAGGGACTTAAAGGGCACCATCAGCAGGAATAATATTTACATTATACGAGTCCCAGGAGGAGAAGAGAGAGAGAGAAAGGGAGTAGAAATCTTATTCGAAAAGTAACAACTGAAAACTTTCCTAACCTGGAGAAGGAAACAGACATCCAGATTTAGAAAGCTCATAAAATTCCAAGTAAGACGAATCTAAAGAAACTGACAGTGAGACCTACTATAATTAAATTATCAAAAGTTCAAGACAAGATGAGAATCTTAAAAGCAGTAAGAGAAAAAATGACTTGCTAACATAGAAAAGGACTCCTATAAGACTATCAGCATCTTTTTTAGCAGAAACTCTGCAGGCCAGAAAGAGTGGCATGATGTATTTAAATGGTGAAAGAAAGACACTCTCAGTTAAGATTACTGTACTCATCAAAGATGTTCTTCAGAATTGGAGGGAAAAATAATTTTCAGAGAAGCAGAAGTGGAAGCTATTCATCACCACTAGATTGACCTTATGAGAAATATGTAACAGGACAGCAGAGCTGATAAACAGGCAAAACCAAGCCCACCCCTGGAGTTTGCATTTGTGCCCTGGAGCCCGCTGTGCCTGGATGTGATGGCTACTTAAAGCCAGTGAGTTTCCTTTTATACATTAGTCAGACTGAATAATTTTTTTTAAAGGAAAGGTGCAGGCAGGAATGAAGGTAAGCAGACAGGCAGGTAGGGAGAGGAGGAGGGGCATTTTGTTTATTTTATTTAGTTATTCATCTTGGTTGCTCCTGCCAGCCCCAGGACTCACATCAGGTCCTTGGGTTATTTGTGAACTATGCCCAAGTTCTACTCCACCAGAGAGTGCCAGTCTGAATAAGATTTAGTGCCACCTGTAATAAAAAATCCTAAGAAATAAATGGACATGATGAGGAGTATAATGTGACTCTGATGATGCGGGGAAAATCAGACAGAAAAATGCAAGGAGACAGAGGAGGGTACAGTTCCTTGTAGAGTCTCTACTATGAGCCTTGTCATGAATATTATTTCTCCTAACAATCAGGTCAACCTTGTGAATTGGGTGTTACTACTCCCCTTCACAAATGAAGAAATTGAGGCTTAGTGAGGTTAGGTGGTTTCCCTAAGATCATATAGCTTGTAAGAGTAGAGGAATCTAGATCTTTCTGATTTAAAGTGCCATGCTCTTTCTGTGTTTTTTTTTTTTCTCTATTTTTGTGCCCATAACTTGTCCAATATCAAATATTTTCACCACTTCCGGGGTCCTGGCAAAGGCAACCACTGAGGTGCCTGCCAGAGGCTGGGGTGGAGGAGGAAGGGAGGGAGGAGCGCGTGCTGTGTAGCCTCTTTGTAGTCAGGTATTTATAAATCCAGACCATCTCCCTTGTAACAAATATGAGAAATATTTCTTCTGGCCCTTAGACTTGAGGAAGACATACTTGCCTCTGTTCAGAGGACACAGCCAGGAGAAGCAGAGCATGCAGGGTCAGGTCAGGCCATCCTGGGAGGTGACTAAGACTCCTGAATGGAGATATTGGGGAGAGTTGGATTTCCCTGAAACCCTCTGAGTTCTTCTTGTATAATCAAATTAATGTTGGGCAGATTAAAAATGAGGGTATTTATTTATTCTGAGATAAGGAATAGGATAGTGACCTGGGGCTTCATGGAGAGAGGAAGGGACTCACATGGCAAGAGGAGAGTGACTCATGATAAAGACTAGATGCTTTGTAATTAGATGTTTGTGCTCCTGTATAGATAGGTTTCTCTGATAGACTATTTCTGGTCAAGATCCTAATTCTGGGAGTGACCTTTTCCATTCTTTTGAGTAGTTAAGGGAGTGGTAAAAGTTTCTCCTGAGTCTACAAGACCTTGATAGATGCACATACCAAAGTGATATATCTTAGGAAAGTCTGTTCTGGATATCTTGGGAAGTACTTTCTTTCAAAGGTGTCCTAGTGGGTTTTTTGGTGTATCATGTGGCCACTCTGCCCACTGATACAGGTGGGCTTAGAAACCAATGCAGCATGGAATTTGGAAAGACATCAGGGAGACCCTGATGGCCAGGATCATAAGGCCAGTTCATCTGAAGCAGCTGAGAAATCTGTATAAGAAAGAAGCTATGTTTGTATAGGCAAAAAGGTGCGGAGTATCAAGCCCAGGATGAAACTCCTCCCTTCATGGGTGTAACCAAGGGCGTGGCCAAGAGTCACTACCAGCCAGCCTAGGGATCTCAAGTGAGCTGCTAGGGTAGTGGCCTTTGTCACTATAGAGGACTACCCCTTCCCAGAATGCCTGGTGAGGCAGGAGTTGTTAAGGGACATGGCTTAGGTTACAAATGAGTGGTCTTTGCTGTAAACTCAGCCCCACTATGCCTGGGTGGCATTCGCTTATTGTTAGCATGCTTTAAATGTGGCCAGTTAATTCATTTCCTGCTTATACATCTGCAGACCTGCTTTCTAGTTCTTAGTTTATGCTGTCCCTCCCTCACCACCCACAACCTCTTCTGAGACAAACTGTCAGAACCATGTGAGCCTGCCTCCTTTGGCCATAGATGATTGGTTTTGTGTCACCTACCCAGGGGTAGCCCTACACAGGCTGACAAGGACCCCATGTGGGGTTTTGGTGACAGGCTTCTACCCATATAGGAGTGACACTGATGGGATGGATCTTCTGGTAGAGGGAACAGAAATCAAAAGATACCCAGAAAACCAGCAAAAAGGTAGTCACTGGAGAAAAGGTCGCGCTCTGGAGGCCTGAGGTCCTGAGCACTAGTCCTTTCCTGAGTTATGAGGCCAATTGTCTGGCTGTTCTTGGCTTCCCTGGATGGAGTCTTTCAGTTCCTTCTTGCTGTGAATTCATTGTTCCAATGAGGAACTCCCTCATTTCCAGTCCTAACTGAGTAAGAGTGATTGTGTTGAAGGGGCTGAAACAGATCACCACCAAGCCTTGCACAGTTGATCTCCTGTAGATGTCTTACTCAAGATTATTTTGACTCCAGGACAATAGAAGACAGCCACAGAGCAAAGGAGACCTCCAGTGTTTCTCCTAACCTCTTTTGCCTGTCTCTAAGCCTCCACCCTTCTCCTATTCAAGAAGTGGTCATTATTTAGTTATCCCCTAGAAGAATGTAGAATGAGAAGTTCAGCTTATCTTTACTTGGAAAGGAAAGAGGAATCATCCCACCTTGCCTTTCCTTTCTGCCAAGAACTCAGGCTCACTTCTCATGTTTCAGCACAGGGTTTTAGTTTTTAGTCTGCATCAGTGACCTCAGAATTTCTTGTCATGTAAGTTCTACATTTGTAAGTTACTAAGTTTGGGCTTTTTTCTTAGTGATTAGTCTCACATCTAGTAGGAATTTGTCTAGCTTGTGAAAAACCTCAGTGAAATGGAGGGACTTTCCCTTGGTCTGCACAGAGGCAATCAAAAAAGGTGAACAAGGACAGTCCTGACGGATCTGTCCTGTCACGGTACAAGGGTGGTGACTTGGGGACCTGTGGCCAGCCACACTCAAATCACTGGTTCCTCTCATTCATGGGGATGCTTCAGGGACAGCGCCTGATGTAGGGATGAGATCTGGACGAGATGTTGATGGGGAGAGAAGGGAAGGACCACAGGGAGCATGGGGGCCAACATGGTTTCCAGGCATGATGTCATGACCTAGTGCAGTTGTGGGTGTATTTTAAGCAGTGTGTTCTTATAATCAAACCATGTGTTTGTTTATTTAAACATATACTTACTTATTTAAAGTCAGAACGAGAAAGACAAATACTAGATGATTTCACTTATATGTGATGATGATCTCACTTACATGTGGGATATAGAGAAACAAAGCAAATGATTAGATAAAACAAGGCAAAGACTATTATGACAACAAAACTGAGGTTACCAGAGGAGAAAGGGAAGAGGGGTTGGAAGAAAAGGTCATGTGGTCCAATGGACAGTGCTGGAAGACTATTAGAAATTTGGTGATGGACGTGTTATGTTATCATATATTTGATGAAGAGTGAATCTATCCACCTAAAACTTACATTGTGATGTGAATCAAGGTTGCCTCTATTAAAAAAAAAAGTAAAAAGACAACAAAACAAAGCAAAGCATATATTTACTTGCTTAACTATTTCACAAATTAAAAGTCCACAGAGAGGTCTCCTTCTTTCAGCCACCATTGTCGAGTTTTTGGAATCCTTCCAGAAATATTTTATATAACATAAACAAACATGCTCACATGTACATTCCCCATTTAATTAATTCATTTTATTTATTTTTTTTGTTTTAAACAGTATTTATATTCCTAAAGATCTCACATCAAGTCAAATGTCATGTTTTTCAAGACTTAATTTGGAAAGAAAGACTGCAGTGAAATGATTTCTTTTTTTAGTACCTAAAGTAGCAACAATATTTGTAATGGACTCGGCTCCGTATCTTTGAAAATACACAATTCTTGATGATATTTTTTCAATTTTTGAAATTTGCATTATTTCCATATTTCCAATATTCAAAAGAACACTGATTAATATTATTGTATCATAGGATTTCACCATCTTAAAATTCAAATTCTCAAATGTCACATCTGTACTGTCCAAGGAAGACAAAGCATCGGAGTGGAATTTTGAGGAGAGTAGCTTATTCTTTAAATTAAAGTGGTAGCCTAGCAGATAAGGCCACCAGATGCAGTTCACATGCACCCCAAGGATTTGGGTTGAGACCCAGGATTTGGGGGGAACAACCAACATGAACAACAAAATTAAAAAAAACGACTTTCCTCCTCGCTCTTCCTGACTGCCCACACACCTTCACTCCTGCCTGCACCCCCCGCCCCCCACCCCAAATGAAGCATCAGAATGGGCAACGTGCTGCAGGCATGTGGTTGGTGGGCAACAAATGAGTGTTACATTGAATTTTTAGGGCACACTGTTCATATAGTAGAAATGAGACCACTTCAAAAAACCCTAAAGAAGTTAAGGGAGACTTTCGGGGGACATTGATATGTCTTATAAAAAAGAGACAGGAAAGAACAGGATTGAAGGAGGCAGTTTTGCTTGCCTCCTAATTGCTCAGCACTGCCCCCATGAAATTGGGATTTGCATTTCCTTATGGCTCCAGTAAAATTCTCAGGACATAGAGGGATGGGAAATACAGACAAAACTTTAATCAAGTGAGCTGGAAGAAGAGGGTCAATCAGAGCACACTCAAAAGCAAACTCAGCATTGCAAAAAGAACACGGCACTGAGGAACAGAAGGATTATGTGCAGAAGTCTGGGGCAGAGGTCTTCTCCCTCAGGGTCCCAGTAGCAGGTGTGGGGAGTTACAGAGGGCTGATTCCAGTGAGAGCCCTGGGACTGGGAAAGTATTGAAATCTACATTAAATGTGGTGTCTTCAAGTTTACTTTAATGGGAGCTTCTAGGGTCTTTATTACGCAAAAATGCTCAAGAATCTTTGAAGGGAATCATTTTAAAGAGAAGAATGGAATCTAAGTGTAACTGGACAGATCCCGGCATCTTGCCTTGGCTTCCTTCTGGGGTGCTCTTAAAAATCCCGAAGCTGAGGCCACACTCCAGACTAATTGCATTGCATGGTGGCACCCAGGTATCAGTATCTTTAAAGTTGCTCAGTTATTCCGGTGTGTGGTGAAGTCCCTCTGAAAAGTACTTTCCGAGAGCTGGGCATCCAGCAGAAGCCCACTGCATTGAAGTTAGCATATTTTGTTTACAAGTCAGACTAATTCTACTCAGGGGTCTATAGGATATTAGGGCATAAGAAATATTTAGAGCACATATTCCTCAGAAATGAGTAGAAGGTATATTTCTTCATTACGTGATCTCTTCCCACCCCTCCCCTCCCCCACTTTTAAAATAATTTTTTTAAGAAAAGGTGCAGGCAGGAATGAAGGTGATTAGGCAGGCAGGAGGAGAGAGGAGGAAGAAGCATCCATTTATTTTTATTGTACATCTTGGTCATTCACCCATTAAATAAACCTGGGTCCTTGGGATTTATGTCAACTCCATGGATATGTGTAGACTCCACTCAGGTCAGAGGCAGTTGACAAAACCACTACTCCATCAGGCTGTGCCCCATTCTCCATTTATTACACAAAATTTAATGTATTATTCCCATTGTACTGAATCTTGCTTTTTTCATTTTTGAATAATTAACTTTCCCTCATCTCAGAGCTCCTTTCTGGCAGATTGGGGGGAGCCCAGAGCAGCTCCGGAGGCCCCAGGGGGCCTGTATACATGTGTGCACACATTCATGTGTGCACATGCTTGTGCATGAGAGTGTTTGTGAGCATGTGTGTGCACACATGTGTCCACTTCCAGGAAGCCCTGCAGGAAAGCCTCAGTGCAGAGACCCCTGGGGAAATCTGGCTGGTCTACTCAGAATCCAGGGACCTTAACACGTCAGACTGCTTCCTTCCCATGAAGACGTATGACAAAACTATTCCTAGGGTGGAAGGGTGGAATGAGGAAAGGTTGGAAACATATAAACAGACTACATCTGTGGGGTGAGTGGTTAATAATCTTAACCTGACATTTTCCTGAAGGAGACAGAGGCCTCTCTGCTCACCTCTCACCCACCTCCTCATGCTCAGATGATGGCTCAGCTCTACCTCGAGGAGTAAAGGCAAGGTAGCTCCCAGCCTCCCACCATTTATCAGCCTTGGCCTCACCTACCCTCCCTTCCATTTACCTCCTCTTGGGACCTGGAACTTTGGCCTCCTCTGAATGTCTTCAACAACGCACCACAGCCCCCCACCCCCCCCCCACCCCCCGCCCCAAATCTCCAGCCTCTCCTTCTTTCCTATCTCCTTCCCGTCAGTATTTAAACAAACTAGATTTTTCCTGTCTTAAAAAGTGAACCACCACCTGACCCCGCATTACTTCACCTCCCTGTTCTCTTCTTTTTAAAAGGAAAGGAGCGAGCAGGAAGGAAGGCGAGTAGGCAGGCAGGAAGAGAGAAGCATAAAGAAGTATTTTTTTATTTAGCTTTTCATTTTGGTTGTTTTCCCCGCCGCCCCCTGCCCCAGAGCGCGAATCCAGGTCCTTGGGATGTGTGTGGCTTATGTGTGCCAGCTTCAGGCAGTGGGCAGACTCAACTGTTAAACCATCAGGTCGCTCCTCAACTCCTGCTTTTCTCTTCCTCTTCAGAGTCAAACTTCTAGAAAGATTACCTTAGCTTTTCAATCCCATTCACACCTCAGGCCGTCATAGTTTTCACTGAATGTTTACTGAGCTTGGCATCAGGTGTTGTTCCAAGCACTTGTGCACAGGGACGTATTTAATTCTCAAAGCAACCCACTATTAGAGTGCATTTGTGCAGTCCACTCACAGGAAGTCAGAGGTGCTAAAGAAAGAAACAAGGGACACAAAATGGAGTGGCTCATGCTAAGCCCCATCAAGATTGAATGCTTCATTTAATTGTAGTTTCAGCTTCTCCCTAGAAGCAGAAATTTGCACTAACCAATCTGGGGTTCCCAGGCTCCCATTATTGAGATCATCTGCCTAGTAAGATTCTCCTGCCTTTCTCACAAGCAGGTGGTCTGCGTCCAGAGCCTGTGCCTTTGCCACCTCGCTGCCTGCCTCCCGTGCTCTCTGGCCCAGTGCCACAATCTGGCAGGACAGCCACCTCCTGGTCTATACAATGGCACTTTACAGGCATTCTCCAACCTGAGTTGCATCTCTACCCCCTCATCCTGTCTTGGCTCAAGGTCCTTTGATTCTTTAAATCTTGGTGTTCCCAATTCTCTTCCCATTCTGCCCACTCTCCTTAGGGGAGCTCAGTTATTTCAGAAATCATTTTGGGCTGACTGAGCTCCCTCTTAGTACGGATATCTTTCTGATCCAAGACTCTTGGTGCCTCTTGCTTCTCACCATCCTTTCCTGGAAGCCTCATAGATATTCCAAACTGCTCTCAACCGAATGTGGGCGTTGCTCAGAAGTTTGAGCAAAGGGAAGCCGCAGTGCGCTGCGAATCCAGGGTGGGTGCGAGGTACAGATCCCACATGCTTTAGATCACTTGGAACCTTCCTCCACTCCTCTTCCCTTTCTCAGTTAACTGTTTTGTACTATCTTGAGTCTCAGCTTAAATATCGCATTCTCAGAAGTATTCCCTAAGATCCCTTCTGGATCTGGGTCCAAGTGCCAGCTCTTCCACTTACTGCAATGTGATCTGCAGCAAGTTCCTTATAGTGACATGAAACCACATGACATGATGCCAGTGGGCCAGGGCTCTGCTCCTGGTTCTGTTGCTAACTGTCTTTGTCCTCCCCTCTCTGTACTTTTTCCCAGAGGCAAAATATGAGCCTTGGCCAGAGTTTCTAAAGGCATCTTCATGTTAAAACCTCTTTATTTAGTTAGTCACTCATTCATTTATCTATTCATTTATTTTTCATTAAAGGAAAGGTGCAGGCAGGAATGAAAGCGAGTAGGCAGGCAGGTAAGGAGAGGAGAACGAAGCACTTTCTTTTATTTAGTTGTTCTCCGGGACTTCCCTCCACTCCCCACCTTGGGATGCAAACCGGGGTCCTTGGGATGTACGTGGAATGTGCTGGCCGAAGGTGGCTGATCAAACCGCTACTCCACCACTCACCAGCCCCTTTAGTTCAGTGTATTCTTCTCAGATTTTTACCTCTGGACATTTGACACAGTAGGGAACATGTCTTCTGAAGGAAGAAGTTGGTGATGCCATCCAGCAATCCACTACTGTAAGACAGCGTATCCCTTCCAGCTTGGAGGAGCCACTAGGGGAGGTGTTTGTGCCTGTGAAACAGCCCCCACCAGAGTCTCCCGTTACTCATTCAAAAGCTGCTTCAGAGGTGTGCCCGGGTGGAGTAGTGGTTGGGTCAGTTGCCTCCAAACGAGCACAGTCTACATACATCCCAAGGACTCAGGCTTGTGTCCCGGGTCCAGGGGCAACAATTAATAAGAACAACTAAAATAAAACAAAATGCTCCCTCCTCTCTTTTCCTGCCTGCCTGCCTACTCTCCTTCATTCTTGCCTGCACCTTTCCTCTAAAGAGTAAGTAAATAAGCAAAGAAATGTTTAAAAAGCTGCATCAGAAACTGCAAATACTGGTTACCTCCCACTGACAGCTGATAAGACTCCCTAAGTTTTGTGCAAAGGTTATCTCCTTTCACTACACTGCAGTCCTAGGGGCAGTGACCTTGACAGAATACCTAAAGCATCATAGTTGTGGGGAGGAGCTGTATTAGTCAGAGTTCTCCAGGAAGACAGAACTGATGGGAGATTATATTTATAGCTGTATCTACATATTTAATTTTTAGGAATTGGGTCACGTGAGTAGGGAGGTTGTCAAATTCAAAATCTGTAGAGTGGGCTGTCAGGCTGAATACCTAGGTCTGAGCTGATGTTGTGGTTCCAGTTCAAAGGCTGCCTGTGGAAGAAGTGCTTCTTCCCACAGTAGGTCAGTTTTTTGTTCTAGTCAGACCTTCAACTGATTGAATGGGGCCCACCCAGATTATGGAGGGCAATCTGCTTTACTCAGTGTCCACCGATTTCAGTATTAATCTCACCTAAAACACCTTCACAGAAACATCCAGAATAATGTTTGACCAAGTATCTAGGCACCATGGTCCAGCCAAGTTGACACAGGGACTTTCTGGTTAACTGGTTAACCCCTGTAACCTGTGAGGTGGGTGTTGGGTTCCCCACTGATGATGAAGAAACTGAGGCTCAGAGAGGTGAAGAGGTTGACTCAGGGTCACAGCTATGGTGACATGCAGTCCACAAGGAGCATGTCCTAAAGGCTGGGCAAGAGAAGATTCTGGGTGTTACCCTTGAACATGAATACCATGGTGACCATGAGGTCACAATCAGAACCAGATGGAAGACGCTGGCACACTTTCACTTGCTAAGCAATTGCGTCACCCATCTCTGATCATCTAGGTAAGAGTGTCTCATCCTGTCAGCCCCCATTATGAAAAGTTCGTTGCCTTCTCCATGATTTCCAAGGTTGCCCGGGGTGGGACCTGGCCTGTGCTCTCTTGGTCAATCAGCCCTCAGTTCCTGTTTCTGCCCAGACAGGATCTTATCATGGTTGTTTGTCAACCCAGCAATCTTTTTCCTATATTTCAAAATCCACTCCTCCTTGTCCCACATGAGGCAGCTGTGTTTGTGGCACAATTTACTGATGGTCTGGGGAGACAGGGAGTTTACAGAGCAGTGATAATGACTGTAAATGGGCTCTTAGGCCACGTGGGCTTACAAAACATGCTTCTCTTGGACGGAGCACAGCTCTGCTCCAGCTCTCTGCTGCTCGTTGCCTGCTCATCGCCCTTCCTCTTTCTTTCTCTGCCCTCTTTTACACTGTCCTCTTCCTCTCAGATTATTATGATCCTGTTTTCTTTTCAGGGCAAGTCTACCTTCTCTCGCCCAGAGTGTTCATCTTGGCTCTAGGCTTCCCTCTGGGTGACCCGGGAAGAGGTAAATACTTTCTGAGCATTCTGAGAGGTGTTGGGTCTGACTTAAATTTTTTTAAAAAACATGACTCACATTCAGTTCATCTTCTCTGTTGTATAGCATTTCACCATGTGAAGAAGTGATTCATTTTCACAGTTTCCTGCCATGAACTCTTGGGTTGTTCCAGCTCTTGGAATTAATAAATAGCCCCGTTAAGAACATTATGGAGCACCCCGTTGGCCACTGGACACAGTCCATATACATCCCAAGGACCCTGGTTTGAGAACTTGGGCTGGGGGAATAATCAAGATGAATGACTAAATAAACGTTTCTTCCTCCTCTCTCTTCCTTCCTGCCTGCACCTTTCCTTTAAATTAAAAAAAACAAAACAAAGCAAACACAAACATTATTTATACATCTCCTGGTGCCCTATAAAGCATTTCTATTGGGAGTATATCTAGGAGAGAATAGCAGGGTTTTAGACATGATCCTGTAATGCGATAAAAGGCAGCAGAGTTGTCTCCCAAAGTGGTTGTTCCTACTAAAACTTCTAGTAGCCACACACCTATTGTCTCTAGAGATTGAGTCCCTTCACACACACGGTCTTGTCAGGCTTCATCATTCAGTTCAGTCAGATGGCAGGAAATCTCCTCATCTGGATGCGTGTTTCCCTGATTGCTAACAAAGCCGAGCAGCTTCATCCTCACCGAACCTGCCCCGCCAGCAGCACGGGACATAGACACGCGCGACTTCCTCTAGGAAACACTTCCTCTCCTGGTACTCCTGTGCCCTACCTGCCCTCCAGCTTATCTTCAGTGCTCCTTCTTGGTCTCCTTGGCCATTTTCTCCTCAACAACCTGGCCTCGTGACTCTGCCCTTGGACTTCTCTTTCCTTCCCAGAGGTCCTCTCGCCCAACCTCCTATCTTTAATATCAAGTATTTACTAATACGTCCCAGTTGATAGCTCCTTCCCAACCCTCATCCTGACCTTCACATATGAAACCTCTGAAGGCGTCGATCTCTATGTGGATAGCTAACTTGATGTAATCAGCTCCCGATTCCTCCACTCCAAACCTGCTAAAGCGTCCCCATGACAGAAAATGGCAACTTCCCTACCTTCTGCAGCTTTGACCCAAAACTCTGGAGTGTGTATCACATTCACTTTCTTTTCAAAATTATATCTAGAATCACAAGATGCCTCATGACTTCCTCCCCAGCTACCCAGGCCTGAGCCACTACCATCTGTCACCTGATGACTCCAACAGTGTCTTAGTCTGCATCCTCCTCCTAGGTTTCCCTCCAACTTGTTCTCCAGAGGAAACTTAAAGACCTAAGTGCGATTAGGACCCTCCCTCTGCTTAAACCTGGCAATGTCGGTCCATCTCACTGAGTCAAACTGGAAGTACTTGGACTGGCCTCTGAGATCATCTGGCCTCTTGCCCCTTCCTCTCTCATATACTCTGTTCCAGGCTTGCTGGCTTCTGTGCTGTCCTTGGGACCTCTTGGTCCCCCCCCCCCCCCCCCCCCCCCCCCCCCCCCC
>RJWH01005005.1:38926-53655 GCA_004363575.1 Solenodon paradoxus | reverse complement strand
AATCAATGAATTATTATTATGAGCTATATATCCTAAACCAGAGAAAGAGACATCATGAGGGGTGAGCGGCAGGGAGAAGGTGGTAAGGCCAGCGGACTGGAGGCTCTGGGTGGGGTGGGAAAATGGTTGGATTTGGAACCCCAGAGGGAATGCATTTGAGAGACAGAGATTAGAGTTTGATGGCTGAATGGAGCTAAAATAGTTTGTTCTTCTACCACATTGGCTACTCTGCCTCAGTCTCCTTTGCTGGCTCTTTCTCAGCTATTTGCCCTCTAAGACAAATGAAATCATGAAAACTCTAGGGAAATGTTTTTCAAATTGAGTTTCTTAGTGAGACATAAAATTAAGTTAGCACATCTCTAAACATGAAATAGCACAGAAAAGGAAAGAACAATACACAAAACATGTAGCAAGGGTAAGTTTTGCCTTATGAAACTTGGATTTCCTGCATGCTTGTGTAGAACTGGGAATAAATATATGGTGCATGTGATCAGGCATATGGTTGGGTCATAAACAAGTATGTTTGAAATCCACTGGCCATGAGAATTGAGAGAGAATTGAGAGGCCAGGTCATTGGAAGGATTTTATTTTGTGTTGTGAAATCACCAAGACTTTACAGGGGTAGTGCCAGAGAGAAAGATAATCTTATCAGGGCCGAAACTCTTCTAGAGATGCCCAGGAATCTGTGCACTATGTCTGCACTGGTCCTTACTCCCTGCTCTAAGACTTAACCCTTTCCTGTCCTCCTTAGCCCGAGCCTGCTGCTGACTCTTTCCTCACCAGGGTATTCCAACTCACTTTAGGAAACCTGTCTTCCGAGGCTGGGTCATCACCCCAGGGGCTGGGTTTCCTTTTGCTCTATCTGGCTCATCAGTGATAATAATCAGGTGGTATCAAGGTCAGACATATTGCCCTGAGAGAGAAGCGATTTGACCAGCTGTCTTCAGCCAGCACCATCTGCATACATCCCAAGGACCTGGGTTAGCGTCCCAGGGCTGGGTGAACAACCAAGATGAACAACTAAATAAAATAAAGTGCTTCTTTCTTCCCTCTCTCTCTGTCTGTCTGCCTACTCACCTTCATTCCTGCCTGTGCCTTTCCTTAGGAAAAAAAAAATCAGTTATTTTCTGAGTTCCTCTGTGAACTTTATTGTAGCCTGTGAGGCACAAATTACTCTCATTTTACAGAGAGCCAGGAGTTCAGAGGCTGGGTGACTGGTCACTCAGTGGGCAGGGCCAGGATTTGAATCAGGTCGTTTCACTTCTTGGTGAAGCCTTTGCCTCCTACACCCTCCCTGAGCAGCAGATCCTCTCGTAGAGACCATCTTCACAGTGTGAGATTCAGGTTTCATGCTTCAGTACAACTATACATTATATATATATATATATATATATATATATATATATATATATATCCTGGATGTTGGATCTTAAAATTCTGATACCCATTCTGACATTTGTTTTTGTTCCTCACACCAAGCAATTCTCTGACTCTAGCTGGCTGTTCATTCAACTCAGTTCTGGCACTGTCTACCTGGAGACGGCATCAGATTCCCCAGGTTAAGGGCTCATTTCCCCAAGATGTCTTCCACCTCAGAGGTCAGTTACAAGTCCTTATTGTGACCCGTTTTTCTGACCAACTGATAACACGTGAGAACTTCCCACATCTCCCTCTTGGGTTTGCTTAGAATGACTTCAGAACTAAGGAAAATAATTTACTTGTTGGGTGACCAGTCTATTGCAAAGGGTATTAAGGGATATGAATCAACAGTCAGAAGAAGATAGGATCAGGTCTGTAACCAGGAGCATCAGACCCCTCAGACTTAGGGGCCCAGCATGTTGGCACATGAATAGGCCCTGATTCACCAACCTAGAAGCTCTCCAAACCCTGCCATTTTATGGAGTCTTCATTACGTAGGCATGATTGATTAATTCATTGACTATTGATTGATTAATTCATTGACTATTCGTGGTTGACTATTCAACCTCTAGCCCCTCTCCCCTCCCTGGATGGAGAAGAACAAGGTGGGACTGCAAGTTCTAATTCTCCAAATCCATGGTTGTTTTCCCTGGCAACCAGCCCGGCCTTCAGTATGATCCAAAAGTCACCTCACTAATTTGAAGTGACAATGTCAAGATTCTTGAAAGGCTACTCTTCCATTCAGTGCCAACCCTGTACCCAGAGTTGTGCTGGGGACACAGAGAAAGAGTGAAGACCCAGTCCTTGCCTCTTTGTAGATGGAGACCTTAGGGATGAGTCACACTGAAGAAAAGACAAAACTCAGCTAGTGTCACAATGCAGGAAATGTGTGGAATATGAGTAACATCCATTTTTCTCTTTTTAACTCCAAGACTTTGCACACATTACAACAGTGCATCAGAGGGACTTTTCCATTCCTTTGGAATTTGCATAGGAGGGTTTTGCTTTAGTCACTGCAGGTAGATTGAATAAGCTTCAACTGGATAAGATTTAGGAGAGATTAATATCCACTTTTGATCATTACAATTAGCAAAACATGTTGCCAGGCAGCCCACAAAATAGGATTTGCTTTAAGACCAACCCACAGATTTAGCTGGAGACTAATTGTGCCAGAACCTGCTGGTCCAGGTGTGTTTACCTAAGTTTCCAGAGTTTTAAGAAAGCCCTAGCATGCAGCGGTTAGGTTGATCTCCTCCGAAGGAGCAAGCCACATACCTCTTGGTCTGGGGGCTGGGGGGACGACCAGTGGGAAGAACTAAATAAATAAAAAAGATGCTTCTTCCTCCTCTCTCTTCCTGCCTGCCTGCCTACTCGCCTTCATTCCTGCCTGCACTGTTCCTTTAAAAAAAAAAAATCGATAAACAAAAAAGAAAGCCCTGGGGTCACATGTCTGTGGCTCAGGCAGCTAAGATGCTGGTGTGCAGACCGCATGTAGCCCATGTATCCGGGTTTGAGACCTGGGACTGGAGTGAAAAACCCAAATGAACAATCAAATAAATAACGATGTTTCTTCCTTTTCTTTCTTCCTCTTAAAAAAAAAAAGAAATAGAAGGAAGCTGTGTTGGAAGTGTGAGGCGGCAGCACCAGTGGTGGGACCTCCATGATGTGACTGACTATGCAGCTCCATCCTCAAACACTGGTGAGGTGAGCACCACTGGGGGGCAGGGAGAAGGTAGCTTGAGTGGGCATTCCTGAGGCCCCATCTGTGGGCACAGTGACGGTGGGGGACAGGAGCTGAAGAGAGGGCAGTCATCAGGGAACCTGCTGCCGTGGCTATAATGGCCCCAGCCACATGCCCATGGCGACCCATTGCCTCCAACAGAGGGACGGGAGTGGGTGCGCCATCCACCATGCTGTACCAGGGTGAGCTGGTGGCTGAGGGGCGCTGCCTGCTGGGCTGTGCTGCCTTCCATGTGTACGTGTTCTTCAGCGGGAGGGCTTCTCATGCAGTCTAGCAGGAGGACTGCAGTCCTGCTGGAGGGGAGCAGGACACTGTGTAAGCTATGCCGGGGCTGTGACCTGTCAGGAGCCTAGTCTGGAGGCAGGGTGAGGTCAGAGGTCAATGTCTTCAGGAAGGACTGTCTCCAAGGTCCAGCAGGGCCGTCCACAGGAGCAACAGGCCACATGCGCCACCAAGCAGGCTGATGTTTCACACCATTGCATGTGGTCTGTGGGGAAGAGAGCACTGTCGGCTTAATTGTCCGCAGAAGGATCAATGTGTTGTAATATTTGTGGATCCCTAGGTCACTCCCTGTCGTTTCTTGACATTTTTATATTTGGTAAAATCTCTCTCCAGCACTATCCATATAAAATCTTGGTACTTCAGAATCCAGAGTTCCTGCCCAGTAGCTTATACAGATTGAGATGACAAAAGGACAATACAGGGGCATACCCTTGTGGCTTGGGAGGCTGAGATTATTGGGGTGTGAACCATGTATAGTCCAAGGATCTGGGATGATGACCCTGGGCTGGGGTCGGGGCAGAGGACCAAAACCAAACAACAAGAAACCAAACCAACTAAATCAAATAAAATTTGCTTCTCCTCCCCAACCCCCTCCTCCTCCCTCCCTTCCTTCCTCTCTCATTCTCTCTCTCTGTCTCTCAAAGACAGTTTGGGCCACATATAAATCTGCTCCATGTTAGGGTCCACCCAGTGGTCTTGCTTTACCCCACAAAAGCGTCTGGAGACCATGTGCCACAGGTCAGGCTGGGACTCTCCCCAGCCTTGGTCCAGCGCCTGGGGGAATGAGTCTTGCTTAATCTGATCCTGTTATAATTTTACTCCACTGGTCCTAATTTATGAAGGAGTATTATGGATATCTTTTGAGGGAATTCTAGGAATGAATTCCATATTTCTAAAAGAGAGGCAACACCTTCGTTCTTTTAGGTGTAGACATTGTGTTAAGAGATGAAGCTGTGAGTGGCTGCAGCCACCTTGTAACCAGAAAGGAACCAACTTAAGTCAGAGGATGGTCAACCACAGAAGTGTGCTCCCTCTGAGTTTCTTAAATTATTTTCAAGTTTGAGATCCTGCCGCTTGCAGCCCAGGGCATGGAACCAGTTAAGGTAAGGTGTGGCATCAGCTAACCCTGCCCGGAAGTCCTAGAGAAGACCAAGCGAAGTTCTGACACTAACTGCTGGGACAGACGGGCCCAGAAACCTCAGCATTTAAGAATAGCTTCTCCATGGTGTCACTGGCAGTGAGCAGCCTTTCAGGTGTTCCATCACCCATACAAAGTCCTTTCTTCCTCTCTCTAGGCCCTGTGGATGCCCTCGTTAGCAGGTGGAAGTGTGGAAGGCAGATCTGCTTCCTAGCACTCTGGGTTGGACTTAGGGCTGCTATTCCATGATTGAGAAGGAGTCACCTAGTCTCACAGATGCAAGGGGACTAGCAAGAGAGCCACTTCCAGCGACAATGGCACCTTCATGCAGTGAGCTGGGCCACAAGCTAGAATGTGCCCTGAAGAGGCTCTGAGTGGTGCCTTGGAGGAGGGGCCTAGGGAAGGAGGTTTTCAGGGTGGTGGGCATGGTGTGTATGAAGGTGAAGAACTGCTGGGAAGACCTGACTGGTGTATGGCCTGCATTTAGGGTGGAGAGGGAATAAATTTGGGTAGAAAGAATGAGACCAGACTGCAAGGGCCTTGGATGTCTGTGTCAATCTACTTTGCTTTGTGCTCCCCAGAGTTAATTTGGAACTGTATTTTTAAAGGAAAGGTGCAGGCCGGAATGAAGTTGAGTAGGCAGATAGAAAGAGAGAGGAGGAAAAAACACTTATTTTTATTTAGTTGTCCATCTTGGCCCCAGGTCTTAAGCCCAGGTCTTTGAGATGCATGGGACTACGTCCGGTGGTCCCATCCTTTAAGCCAGCAGGGTGCATCAGCTGCTTTGGAACTGATGTGCAAATGGACTTAGTCTGGTTTTCCCTTGGAATTCAGGATTAATCCAACAGTGTCATGATATGGATAAAGGAATAGCTTTATTTATTTATTGGTGAAGGAGATGGGGAGAGGAAAAGTTACCAGCTCAGAGTCAGGAGGCCTGACTTGGTATGTCCCAGGAAGGAACCCTGACTTTTTTCACGGGGCAAATACAGAAGTAACCTTGTTAATGAAAGGACCCAAGGGTTGCATGGGGCTAGGCTGTCTGGACTTGGCCTCTCACTGTTGACAGCTGTTGGGACACCTGAGCACCTGGAGAGTGGGGCCCTTGGTGTTATGGGATCAACTGTGGGAAGCTGAGCTGGGGGCAGCCCCTTCCTCTTGGAGAAGGGAACTTCCAGTCCCCTGAGCTCTTTGTCCAGGTAACCTTGAGTGAGCGCCCAGAGCCACTTTCAGATACCCAGTTGTGTGCACCTGGGACCTTAGGGTTCTGTAATCTTGGTGAGAAGAGCAGGTGTAGCACTGTGGGAGGGTCAGAGTCCTGGGATTCACTCATAACAATGCTGACTATTGTGCTGTGAGGAGTCGGGCACTTTATATTTGCACCTCGGAGTCCCAGCAAGCAGCTCGAGTAGGGTGCCATCTTAAGATCTGTTCTGTTCCTAAGTCATGTTCAGTGGGGGAAGGTCTTTGCCCAGGACAGTTGTGTGGCAATCCCAAGACTTTCCTGGTGACTTTTCGGGCAAAGTTGCAAAACTCAGTCTTCATTCCAGATTCAGTCACAGGTAATAGTCAAAACTTCCAAGTACGGGCAAAGATGAGTCCATTTTCCTTCTTTGGGCAGGGGCCTGCCACTGGGGGAGGGGTGTGGCCAGCTTTCCTTCTGGTTCACCTTTGCTTACCTCTGAGTTCCAGGCTGGAGATTTTAGGAATTCCAGGCCCGGATCTGACCAGAGAAAGTGATGCTTTCAGAAACAGCCTGAGTTGCCAGCTGGGACCCTTCTCTGACCATCCAAGGGTCTGGATGTTCACCTCTGCTCCCCAGGGCTGTAGCTGTTTCCTGTGGTTATTATTTCTGCCTCCTTCATTGCTCTTTGTGATTTTTTTTTAGCTCTCCAAAACTTGTTTAACCAGTTCCCTCTATTAAATTCTCTCTGATGAATTGCTTATTTTGAATTGTTTTCTTGACTAGACCCTGATTATACATTGGCTATTTAACAATTTCCAGCTGAACACGGCTGAAAGGAGATGTAAATTACACTAAATACAACAGCCAATTATTTATGGAGGAAAACGATGAAAACGTTTGTCAGCCAGGGCTTGATAAAATGTCTCCCTGGAAGAGATTGGTACTGCATTGAAGCTGGTGCTGTAAACCTGAGGAGGCAGAGTATGTCATTCGTGGACCATATTATGAATATGCCTTCTATCTCCTCTGCATCTTCAGCAGGATCTGGGAACACTGTGATAGTCTAGAAAGAAATGAGGAGGCAGCTTGATGAAACGTGTGGTAGCCATTGAACTTGAGTCGAGGCTTTCCTAGGTTTAGAGGGGGAGTGGGTATGGTGAAGAGAGCAATGTCTCCCTGGGACTTTTGTCATGGTGCTGCGTTTGCTTCCAAGAGATTCAGAGGATTCCTGGCTTTCATTTGCTGGATATCATCTGTGCATTTCATCCTTATTTCCTGTTCCTTTGCTTCAGCACTGGTAATTCCTTCAAAGATTAAGTAGACCAGCATTTGCTCCTCTTTATTTCCAAACCTAAGTAATGATAGCCCAGTAAATGTTTGCTGCCTTCTGTCCATAGGACAGAATAATTGTTGCTGCTGCCACTTGCCGCTGTTTCAGTTGTGTCCCATCCCTGCTGCTCTTCCTTCTCCACCTCTTCTCCCATCTGCCTTTTTTTCCAGTGCTTCTCGACAGACTGTTTTCTATGTTTCAATTTCATCAGAAGCTTCAGAAGTCACCATTTCTAGTGCACACTTAAAGCTATGCCTTTACCATAAATGTTCATCAAAGATCTGTCATCCCACGTCAGAACTGTTAGTTTGGTGGGCACCTCACCGAGCAGCCCTGACTCCTCATGGCAGGTCATGGAAACCACGACCTCCCAGGGTCACCTTGGGCAAGAAACCTGAGGGTTGTGCAACTGGTCTTTAGATGAATTCATAGTAAACTAGAAATTGGTATCTTACCCTTGAATCTCTTATCTAATTTTTCTTGATGTCTGAGTTGAAACTTGCATGTTATCTTTGTTTTTTAAAAATTTTTGAGAGAGGGAGAGGAAGGAAGGAAGCATTTAAGGAAGGGAAAGGAGGAAAACACCTTTAAAAAAAAGAAGGGAGAGGAGGAAAAAGCATTTTATTTAGTTGTTCATTTTGGTTTTTCACTCTGGGTCTGGATCTTGAACCGGGGTCCTTGGGCTGTGTGTGGTCTGCACACCCATGTCTCAGCTCCTGCGTCATAAGAATGCAGGCATTGGGAAGGCCCATGTTATCTTGTTAAACAACTTTTAAAATTTAATACTTTAATTTTCAGAAATTTTCAGTTCACAGCAAAATTGAGTGGAAAGAATAGCTCCCACATACCTACCCGACACATACACACCCCTCCCACACCATCAACATCGATGAAGCAACATGACACATCATTATCACTCAAAATCCATAGTTCCATGAGGGTTCATTCTTGGTATCCATTTCATGGGTTTTGACAAATGCATGTTGTGTGCCCACCACTGCAGCACCAAACGGAAGTTTCACTGCCTTAAGCACCCTGGTGCTCCCACGCTTCCTCCCTCCCCCGGCCCACCTTTGGTAGCCACATGTACTTAAGTTGCCTCCATGTTATTCCGTGAATAGATATTTCTTTTAAATACTTTCAATTTTCAAAACTACCTCGTGAGATGTTTTATCAGCACCGTCTTAGACATGAGGAGACTGAGACCAAGATCTTGCTAACTGAATGTCAGGGATGTCATTTGAACATAGGTCTGTTTCAATGTCTGTCCTTATCCTCACAGCTGTGAAGCTTCTCTAGTCTTGCTTTAGCTTTGTGGTCCTTGCTTCAGTTTGTGTGTGTGTGTGTGTGTGTGTGTGTGTGTGTGTGTGTGTGTGTGTGTTTGCCTACCTGCCTACCTACCTACTGCTTCTTGCCTCTCGCCCTCAGTACTCCCATGTGTAAGCAGATAGAATAATTCACACATCTCCATAGCTCCCAGGCAGCAGAGTGGGGCTGGAGAGCCAAACTGTCGTGGATCTGGGGGTACCGCTGAGTACATTGGGGTGTGTTCCTCAGCTCCACTGGGTCCCTCACTACCCTACTTGACCCCAAGAGCAGCTCTGGTTCCTTCCAGTCTTGCAGAGTATTGGGGATTCTACATGGCTAAAATCTGATCCCACCTACAATGCCATAGGGAAGCAGATGGTTTGGGGAAATCCAATTTAAAAGGAAAGAAATCAGATTAGCTCTCCAGGGATCTGCCAGCCAACCCTTGAGTGAAAACCATCATATTAGCTGCATAGGGCTCTCCATGCCAGCAATAAAACAGGGCAGGAGGAGGTGAGTTAAGGGGGAGAAGAGACAATTTAGGTTGGTGGAACTAAATCCTTAGAGATTAATGAACCCTGACTAGGGGCCCTAGGAAACTGCAGCTGACTTTGAATTGACTTTTCATGGTTCTGACAATGGAAGTTCTCTGTGACTTCTCTTTCCGAAAAACCCACATGCATAATCTCACCTTTCTTGGAGGGTAGTCACACCTATGCAAACATAAGAACCTAACAGGAACAGTTTAACTAGTGTCAATGGTTGTGTAAGTGTGTGTGTGTGTGTGTGTGTGTGTGTGTGTTTGCCTTCCTGCCTACCTACCTACCTGCCTTACCTATTATCTCCCTCCCTCCCTCATATTTATCAATCTGCTTCTCTGATGAAAGGCCTTGATTTCTTCATCTGCAAGGGAGGGAGTCCAACTCACGTCTCATATCAATGTAGTTAGAGCAAATAGTAGGTGAAAGACATTCGAAAAATAAGTAGTTTCAAAAAAATAAATAAAGGAAGCTAAAACCAGTCCAGGATATCTTTATTATGTATCAAATTGTCTTAACATAATTTACAACCTGATTAAATTTGATAATATTTTTTTTTTTACCTATTTAAAGAAAAAAAAAATCTCTTTATGTACAGTATCTTTTGTCTAGAGTCTAGCAAATATAGTACCTTTCATTGCAGGATATTTGCTTAACATAATAAGCAAAAATAAACAACCCAAAAAATACAAATCAAAGCAAACCAAACTCCTAAATCCCACAACTACAAATATCAATATTTAAAAAGCATTAAAAAGACAAACACAGAATAACTTTTTTTGTTTAGAAATGCGGAATGAACACTAAAGTTAGTGGCAAAAAAAAAAAAAAAAAAAATACCCCAACGAAAATCCACCCCGCACCCCCCCAAAAAAAAACCCAACCTGAAACAAAACAAAATAAAAAACCACAAACTCCAAGAAATAGCTAATATTCAGGGGTAAATTCTCCTGCTCAGGGGTGCAAGCTGACTCTAGACCATCTCTCGGCTCCTGCGGATGGCACAGCACAGGATCATACTGAAGATCATGCCAAATATCTGAAAGACAGGAGGGAAGGTGAGGAAGAATGGCCTTGCTGAGAGCAGGCTGAGCAACAGGGAAAGACATGAATCATTTAGGCCCAGAGAAGGGGAACTGTGTCCACATGGTGCAGCCTCTACTGGAGCAGGAGATGCAGGATGGAGAATGGGAAGGATTACCCACTGGTGGGATTCTGAGTCGGAGCCACCGGCTAACGAATGGCAAGTTACACAGGCAATTTCCCTGGAAACGTTCAGGATGAGATCAATGTACTAAGCTAAATTTAGTGCTCAAATTCCAAACATTCCAGTAGTCCATACAAGCTACTACTTTCACTTTCGTCTTTACATATGTGTGTGTATTATATTCTGTTTTAAAAGGTGTTGTTATGTCTCGTACTGAAAACTGCTTTGAGCCTTTCTTAGATGCAGATGAGGAGTGAAAATAACCACTAAGAAAGGAGTGGTTGTCTCCTCTGGGAGTCTTGCAGGGGCTGAGGAGAGTGGTGTCTCCTACAGGGTTCTTATTATTCCCTGGATGACTCCAGGGAATCCTGTTAGCCCTTAGTGGCTACCAGGGGCTGATTAGCAAGAGAGCAGATTATCTGAGATCTCCCTTCTTCCTGTTGGCTGTTCCACTTTGGATGCCCTTCATCTACTGGGGTAGGTGAAACAATTCACATCTCCATGTAGCTTTTACTGAACTACTTTCATGGGGAAAAGAGAAGCAGGTGTATGAAGAAAACATATTCTTAAGATGAAGATAACTAATAAGGTCTAGGTGATATAGATCTTTGCTACTCAAAGTGTGGTCCAAGGACCAGCAATATTGCATCATCTTACTTTACCCCTGAATCTTAATGGTTAAAAGAATATAATCTGGAGGTCCATGAATTCAAATCCTAGATGTTTCACCCATGAGTTTAGAGACTTGGATGAACTTACTCAACTACTCTGTCCTGAGTCTATAAAATGGGAATACTAATAGTTCTTCCTCCTATGTATGGCGAGAATTGAATTAGTGATAAATGTAGCATACTTAAAACAGTGCCTGGCCAGAGTATGGGTCGTGTTAACTACTAAGAGGACCATTCCCTCCTGATGTCCCCAACACTCACCATCACCACAGCAATGCCAATGCCCACTGCGCCAATGATATGGAACTTGTTGTCAAAGACCTCTTTGATGGCCTGAGGACAGGGCTGAAGGGAGCAAACCAAGACCAGATCACACACAGTCCTCACTCCTCCCTCCCACAATGCCAGTTTCACATTGGGAACAATAGTGGTCCCAGAGAAAGGGATGGGGACAGGAGTATTCATGTGTCCTAGTTAGTGGATAGAAAGGAAAACCAAGGTAAAGACAGAGAAGGGTCCCTAAAATCTGGGCAAGAAACCAGGGAAAGAAGACAGGGTAAGCCCTTGTTTTGGATTTGTTTCTTATCTGGCCATAAGGTTACTATTACTTTTTTCTTTTTTTTAAAAGGAAAGGTGTAGGCAGGCATGAAGGTGAGTAGACAGGCAGGAACAAAGAGGAGGAAGGAGGATTCTATTTATTTTTGATTTTAGTTGTATATCTAAGGTGCTACCCCAGGCCAGCGATGTGAACCCAGGTCCTTGAGATGTATGTGGACTGCATTCTTGGCCAGAGACAGCTGACTTATTTGTGACTCCACCAGGGCGTGAATTTAGTATTTTTAAGTTTGAACATAAACTGTAGCTTATTCAGAAGCGGTTTATAAATCTGAAAAGCAGGCGTCTAGGACTCAACACACTGTCCTTCTAGGCCTGAGAGCAGATGGGGGGAAAGAAGAGCAGTAGCAAGGAATTCCAAATCACTGCAGGCAGCTAGAACACTCTATTTCCCTAGTATCTTGAGGAAACAGGGGACCCAGGGCAGAGAGAAGAGAGATGGTCACCCCCGGGCACTCATGTAGGTAGAAGAGGTATTTATGCAGCTGGGAAAAACCCTCCTCCAGGAACAAGATGGTGGGTTTCTCTTCTGCCCATGTGGCATCTGCCCAGAGCAGCTGTGAAGGGCACAGGAGTCTTGTTCTGAAATTTACCTTAATTGTGAGGGTTGTGATAGCATCCGTTTTGGGACAGATGTCCAGGATAAACTGTTCCACTCCCCCAACCAAACCGCAGCAGTTCAACTGCAAAAAAGAAGGGCAGGGATGGAGGCAAGAGAAACAAATTTAAAAAGTGACTGAAATAGTGAACAGTGATCAGGTCTAACAAGCACCCTGTCTGCCTGTGAGTTCTGAATAGGTTGACCATATGTGCTGTTTTAAATGAGACAGTACCGGGTTTTTTTCTCAGCCATCCTGCCATTTAAATAAAAATGTCAATTTTGTCCCAATTTTAATAAAGCAGGGCAGTCTATAATGCGGGACAAATGGGGCAGCTGAGTTGACCTTGGTTGAATCTGTTGAGGGAATGAAACAAGAAGCATCTGCCCCTCTTGCCTGGAGTTAAAGACCCTGACTGGCACTGACTACGCTCAACCTCGGCCACCGCTGCTGTTCCCGCTCTGTGGAGACAGGAGCCGCAGGGGAAGAGGATGTCCCTCCCACCCCCGACCCCGAAGCACCTGTTTCTCCAAAGGGAGCAGTGTTTCTTCAAACACGGCAGTGTGGTTGAGCCACAGGTAAGCACTGTGGGGTCTGTCTCTGGCACTGTGGGGTTTGTGGGGGTTATTTGGCATGTCTGGCACTGGGATGGTTAAAGCGGCGTGTGTTTTGGCAGGACATTTAGAGTGGGGCTCATAGGGGCACCACATTTGGTTTTCACCTAAGGAGCCAAAATTCTTTGCACCGGTCCTGGCCGTTTATTTGAAGTCCCTCCAGGCCACATGTCATTACTATGTGATCGCTGATCAGCATCACATAGGACTTACTTGCTGTTGGTTTGGCTGCTCTGCTCCTGCTCAGATTGTTCCACCTCCTCCCTTTCTCTTAGCTGCTAGTGCATAACCCCGTTTTGCCATCCCAGTGTCCCGTATTTGTCTCTGGGAAACATGGTCGGCCTAGTTTTGAAGTAAGGGCAGAAGGGTGGGCGCCTTCCTAAAAATGACGTACCGCAAAGTGGATGGCTTTCAGTGTTTCCCGCTGGGGCTCGTCCTTGTTTTTCAGCTTGCTATAGGTATCCTTGTAAAATTCCTGCACTTCCTTTATCACCTAGGATGGACAGATAAAAGAGTAGCAAAAATGGCTTTTCAGGAACAAATGTCACCTGCTCTATATGATTCACACTCAGCCAACAAATTTCTATGCTTCGAGAATGTCACTGAACAGAAGAAACTCTGAGACGAACACAGCCTCTCAGTGTCTCCAGGTGTCCTGTCATCAACTCCCAAAACCTCTGGGAACCGACTCCAGGCACTTCCTGTTTCCCTGCACCTTCGGTCAGTTCCTTGGCCCCTACTCGACTCCTTCCTTTTTACCTATGAATGAAATCATATCTCCATAATCTAAAGAAAAAAAACCAAGATGAGACAAAACATCTACTTCTGACTTGGCTATTTTCTCACTTAAAAGAGAGCACAACTACTGGAAAATCACTATATATCTGTATATCAGCTTCTCTCTGTTTTCTTCTTCTTTTTCTTTTTCTTTTGAGAGGAAGGAAGGAAAAAATGCAAGCAGAAAGGCAGGAGGAGAAGGAAAAACCATTTTAATTTATTAATTTATTTTGTTTTTTCACCCCACCCTGGGTTGTGAACGCAGGTCTCCGGGCTTTACATGGTCCGCATGCCAGCATCTCTCAGCCACCTGAGTTACAAGGGTGCATTGCTATGTATCAGTTTCTACCTCTGTAGGATGGAGATTGTAATAGTCCCTACCCAAGAGGTGACTGTGACAATGAAATGTTGCATGTTAAGCCCTGAGTCCAGCATCTGGCAGAGAGTATACGTGGAACAAATACTGGCAGCCACAAGAGAAGATACACAGGTGCACGCTGCTGGGGCAGCGGTTTAGCTGGTGTGGTCCACATACATCCCAAGGACGCGGGCTCATGTGGAACAATCACGATAAATACCTGAATACAGTAAATGGAGTGCTCCCTCCTCCCCTCTCTTCCTACTGCCTGCATCTGCTCACCCTCCCAATCCAGTGAACTGACCAACACCCACCATTTCTCCTTCCACACCATTCGTAATGACCTCTTCCTATCTCTAAGGTACAACTTTTATCATTTGAAGAATTAATCATTAAGAAAGAAAGGCTCCTGTATCCAGTGTCTCTTTACCGCTTCCTGCTAAATGTGACATGGCAGCCTTTCTTGTGACAGGCCCATCCTGGTCACAGTTCTTCAGTGGTTCCCACGAGCCCGAATTCAGCTGTGTTCAGACCCCTGCCTAGTCAGGAAACCTCATCCCCACCTGAGAAATCCAATCTTTCATTCAAGGTTTAGGTCAAGCAGCCTTCTCCATGGAACCAGAGAGCCAGCAGCACCCCCATTTCAAAGGACTTTTGGATATAAATCATACTCTTTTAAAAAAATAAATCACTTTTATGCTACTTGTCAAATGCATGTCTTTCTCTCATACTAGGTGGTAAAATTCCTTGGAAATGGGGAACACAGTCACATATCTCTAGACCTCCACATAGGTTTTGTGACAGACTTGGCTCATGGTAGCACATATTTATAGACTAGATGAAGCAAGGGTGTGCAAGCAAAAGAAAGCCATGTTTTCCTTGGCCATCTTAAGAGCAATTGTAGGGAAGGGCTCTGAGGATGGAGAGATGGACACGCCCCCCCCC